>OENT01001281.1:0-49744 GCA_900239685.1 Rotaria macrura | reverse complement strand
AAAAAAATATTTATATTTAAAATAAATATAAATTATTCAAAATTTATATTTATTTTAAATTAACAGGAAAATGACACCCCTAATGGAAGGGAGCGCTTCTCCGGATGAGGGTATGAATGAACATTTTTTTTCTTATCTATACCCATGGTCCTTTGTGACGCACAATGTAAAATAGTGTTGAAACACAAAGAGATAGATGCGTGATACCCCTCCCATGCGAACCATGACGAATAGCCTCCAAAAATCATCGCAGATTGTAGGAGACGCTTTTAATGTACGACTAAAGGCCGTATCTTACGAACACCTCATTAAAAAATACGAACTGCTTCCGTATTGTCGTTCTAGAAGATTAAGTAAGCGATAATGTAACACTATGTTTCAAAATAAATCAAATGCCACAATTCTCATACCATTAAAAACAAATTATATATTGTCTTTTACATTACAGCTCAATAGCGGTTGCACCAAAAACCTGTTTTCCTGGATTTTTAGAGTTCACTTGAAGAATAGAAAGCTTGTAGAACAATATGAAAATAATAAAATCCTAGTTTCATGCAAAACACCAATATATTTATCTATTTTCTTTTTTTAATAGTTAACTGAATTTCTCTCAGACATATTGTTATTCATAAAATGATTTATTTTCTATCTAACAGTTTTCATTTCAGATTGTCTATTGATTTTATTTTCATAACTTCTGAACCGTTATGATGTCAATGCTCAATCCTGCTACACCTAAGATCATAAACGTTCAATTTAACAGAATAACTGGCAGCAAAACTACTGCAGCACTAGTTCTTCCAGTGACAAGAGAAAATATGAAACAACTCCTCGTTGAATTATTTGGCACTAGTGCTTATCGTCTTACTATCAAAGGACAAGAATTAAATCTTGATGATGATAGGGAATTTAATGAAACTTGCGGGCTTATTGAAAATCTTTCAATGATCTATGTTTTGCAACGAATGCAAGGTGGATCAAACGTCGTCAGTGTTGATAAACAACGTGACATAATATTTAAAAACTTACCAGTCGAATTAGATAGACTGAAAATAAATACAGAAATAGCAGAATGATGAATATGTCAAGAAGAATGTAATTGTTTCCAGCCATGTTGTATTGAACTATGTAAAATATGCTTCATACGCACATTTGTACATAGTGATTATAAATTCAACTGTTCACAATGTCAAAAACCATTAAATTATCAAAACTTTTTTGTCACATCAGAGTTATTTACGTAAGTTAAATTTTTGAAATAGTGTTTTAGTGAGAAATAGTCACTCGAATGCATAAAATATCTCTAAGCCAAATGCAAGAACTACAAAACGATGGATCAAATGAAAAGATCTTGATATATATTTCTATGGTTTTAGAAAACAAGACAAACTTCGTTTAAAATAAGTTCTTTTAATAAAAGAGAAAAAATGCTCCAAATTAGAGTTTCAAAGGGAAAAGAGCAATAAATTGAAATAATTATTGTTGACCATCGAACCAAATCCTTGGGACATTCAGTTCTTTTTAAAGAAATTACTCTGCTTCTAACTTCTTTATTTCTATTTGAAACACATAACTAACATTACAGTACCAAATAGTGCTGGATAATCTGGTCTGTTGTAATCATCGAGTACTATTTGTATTTAGTTCGTTGGAACAATTAGATGAAATAACTTCCTTAGCTCGTAATATTGATTTTCAAATATGTACATGCGGTGCTTTTGCCGTTAATGATACAATGTATTCACAGCAACAATGCAGAGACTGTAAACAATTTATGTGCTTCTTTTGTAATGAAACTTGGGATAGCACTAAAATGACGAATAAACTTTATACGTGTGGAATTAATTGCAAATACGAAAATTATTTAACATATGAATTAAAACCAAGTGATCATTATAAAAACTTAGAAGTACCAACTCGTCGAGTATGCCCACAATGTAAAGTGTGTGGGACAAGAGATGATAAATGTAAATTTCACACCTGCCGATCGTGCCGGTATGGGTTTTGCTTTATTTGTTTGAAACCCGAAAACGGAGAAGATAAGTGTACTTCGACATATAGTCAAGTGTGTACGACGGAAATAGTGAACAAGACTACACAATATTTCCACGCATTGGTAAAAAACAGCAATAATATTTTAATTTATGAACTGAGCTTGAACTATGGGACTGATTTTGGCATGATTTCAATAATCATTATAACATTGGAAAAATACACATTCCAGAGAAAAAATTTGCTCTGATAAGTTCTCCATTTAAAATATTTTTTTTCTGTTTCATTATAATAAAATGTGATCATACTATAGTCTTATTTTAAATCCTATTAGCACAAGTGAAAATGTAAGATTCAGCAAAGTCAAAATAAAGTTGTCCATTGAATTTCAAGATATACTATTTAGTATTAAACGTTTTTTCGGGGTGAAGTTAGTGTGGATGTGCTTATAATTGAACGATTCAAAGCAATATACAAGATATTTCGACTGTCTTACATATTTATCATCAAGTCTGTAAAAACTGTTACATTCTTTGTATTTAAATTGAAGATGTTCATGTTTTAACGTTAGAATTCATGTCTTTATACTAGTCGACAGAGATACAACAGAGACGATGAATCACTGGTGGTACATCGGTCTAGCTACGCTTCTGTAAAGTTACGCAATAAAGAGTGGAATAGTTAAGGTCATTGAAGCCCCTTAACATGTGTAAAAAGTCTATGATTATGATGAATATTTTGTGAGCTGGTATGGGAGTGAGGATAGGGATGAGTGGATAGTCGTGAACCAAAAGAAAAAGCCTGCACAGTCATGATTCTTAAAGGACAATCAAAGTAGTGCCCTGTTTTTCCCTTGTTGTATATTATTCAATAGCTTCAGCTGTGTACATTCTTCACGTGGATACAATTGAAGCTTATCAATATCAACTTAGACTAAAACCTGAGTTTTTTCTCAAAGTTCGTTTGAGTTCATCTCTCTATGTACGCTCTAAAAGATACAGAACAGTTTCTTTCCATCTCCATTTATTCGAAATGATTTTCACTTTTCTAAATATTGAATAAAAGGTTCTTGATCATTTTATGATTGACTACGACTTCAAGAGTCGAATGCATCGTTCGCATTGTAGTTTTACTTCCGCTCAGATAATCTGCAACGTGTCATCGACCTTACTAATTACTTACTATAAAATTCGTTGATTTTTCTTTGACGTCAGCAATTGAAAGCAACTTTGACTGATTCAATGTTTCTCAAAGTTTTTCTCTTGATCAAAACGTCTGATTTCGATAAATAGTCTTAGTACAGAACGATGTCATTTAGCACAACTACGTGCAGACATCCATACAAAGTAATACCAACATGTTCACAAGATATTCAGAAGAAAATTTCCGTTCTTCAAAGTTTCAACCTAGTGCATATAATACATTGGTACTGAAATCTATTGAAAAGAACTTACAAACTTGAACTTTCTCATTCGATCCGATATTTCTTGATCATTCATATTAAATTTCTATTTGGATGCAAATAAACTTTGTTACGGAAGACGACAGCGCATCTTAATTGAATGTTTCAACTTGTTATTTCGATGCTTTCAATACCATACTTACTTTATTGTGAAGCGCACCGTTAGTCAGAAGTATCAAAAACTGATTAAGAAAAGAAAAAATTTCAAATGGGATTTCTTTTATCATTGTGTGTGTGTGCTGACTTGTAACATCATCATATAAACATCTATGGAAATATATTTAGGGTCCTCTTAAGCAATTCTAATGTACAATTCAAATGATTGATCATAGTTCAACATCACGGCAACTTATTTAATACGAGTAGCAACGTAAACATGGATCTGAGGAAAATATTCTTAGCCCAAAATTATCATTTGTAAGTAATCATGAAAATTCTCGACTTACAGAATACGAAACGACAACAGTATGTAAATAATAGCAAGTGTTTTGAATAACATATTAGTTGGTAGACACAGGTTTGTACAAAAGTAAATCATGACTTGGTACATGCTATTAAAAACGCATGCGAAAAGACATACTAGCAGCTTGCATTGAAGTATGCTGTAAATTAGTAACTTCAATTTTTTCTATGGCATTTTTCATCCTTTAAGCTTAGGGCTTTGTACAAGGTAAATACGCCATACGTTGAGACGCATTTTTTTACTGTCGCATTATTAACAATATACTTAACAGGAAACAAATATGAGTAATAAAAATTATTAGAAAAAACAACTCATATGAGTAAGAATAATTCAACCGAGCTGTACTTTAATGATTGAAGTAATTATAGTCTATCGTTTAACACATATTTGTTTCTAGAACTATTTTCATTCGTGTGAATTTTATTTTTCTCCTATAATTCAGCTAGTTTTAGAATTAGTGTCATGTGAATATTACTATGGAGAAAGATATGGTTTACACTAGGATTATAAATATAGTAAGCGTCAGAATTAAAGAATAGTATTCATATGGATTTTCTTTTTATTCATAAATTTGTTTCATTGATATAATAAGAGAAAAAAGAAAGAAATGAATTGAGAAAAAAGTTTGACAGTTAGAAGGACATAAAGAAAATATGCGAAGAATAGAAACAAAAGAAAAAAGAACTGTTGCCTAACTACTTATTATTTTTGTACGCTTGAAAAATGTAAAAAGAAACTAGTTGTTGTTTTGTCGATTTTTTATTTGAAAAGAAACGTAAACGTATTCAGTGCACATATCCTTATACCGGTGGTGACTCACTTCACAGGTAAAAACAGATCTTGTTTTCAGTTCTACAGTGAAAACTCATCGCATTCAGCATTCATCACTGATTATTGTCTCTTCCTTATAACATGCTATAAGAATCATTAAGAAATCATTGTTTTCTTTTATCAAATGAATTTTGTAAATCATGATTGGGGCTTCTTTCTGTTCGTGTTTTGAGAAAACATGGAGGACACTTGACAATTATTATTTATACAAAAACGATCCATAGATTTCGCAGAAAATTGCCATTGTTCAAATGACATAACCAAACCGTGCTGAATTTTTATCAAAATTAAAAATAGTTATCTTAAAAATCGTGAGTGCATTTCTCCAGAAAAGTTTTAAAACAACAGTGTTCACAGCAAATTAGTATATTATAATTACAGTACAAATTTTAAACACGCATCTTTTTCTAGTCACCAGATATAAGGCACTGAATACGTCTAAAAACGTGATTGTAACAGGTGAGATCGTTATAATATCCAGGACTCCGGTATGGATATTCAAAACAAAACTTAACATGACCAGATAAGATGTTCCTTAAATAGTGAAGACTCCTCAAGATCACTTTCTCCGACAACTCGTATTGTAGGACTTTTCTGAAGAAATTCATTAAAAATCGAGTGTTCAACATGACAGTTGCCAGGTTTCGTAAGAATTCAACGAACTCTGATTATTTTATTTGAACTTGAACGATTTTCTTCGAAATCTAGTGATCGTTTTTGAATGAAAAAAATTCTCAAGTGTACTCTATAAGCAAGGAAAATATGAGCTTGACATTTTATGTCGTAAATATATTTATTGGACACCCTGTCTATATATAGTTTTATCTTTCAAAAGTAACAAGTTACGCATAAATAACAAAGAATCAAACATGAATGTACAAACTTTATGAAAAATTGACTCCGTAACTTAAGGATAGCTAAATGATTTCAATGAAGCTTATTTTTGCAAAAGACAGCAGCATAGGGATAGAAATTATATAGAACTTTGTATTTCTCAAATTGTTTGTACAAATTCTCTGAATTAAAAGGATTGCATCAAGAAACTGAAATTCGTCTCTGTCTGTCTATCACACTTAGTACAATCATTCTTGTCATTTATAACGGGTGTTACAGACAGACACCGGGGAATTGAAATGGGAACCTGTTCAGCATCATCAACTGTGACAACATCGTCGAATACACCACAGCAAAATCAGACTCAAACTGAAAATACAATCAATGCATATCTAAAATGTGCAAAAGAAGAATTCGAAAATAAATATGTACAATCTGCAAGCAAAACGGTTAAGTTGGAAGATTTTGAATTGGGACGAATAATTGGCATGGGAACATTCGGTTGTGTTAGATATGCTAAACATGAAAATCAATCATTAGCATTGAAAATAATGGAAAAACATGTCATAGTCGAACTTGGCGTTGTCAAACATATACTAGCCGAAAAACATATTTTACAAGCAATCAATTTTCCTTTCATTGTCAATCTAATCTATTCATTCAAGGATAATTCACATTTATATTTAGCACTTGAATATGCTGATGGAGGTGAAATGTTTGTTCATTTTAGGTAAGACTTGTCATCCATCATGAGTAACAACGAAAGAAAAGAAATTCGAACTAAAATACAACTGTTTTCGTTGTTTATTTAGCACTATGAAAAAAATTCCCGAAGATCATGTAAAATTTTATGCTGCACAAATTTTACTTGCCTTAGAATATCTACATTATTTGAGTGAGTTAAAATTTGTAATTCAATTGACCTTGAATTTTATTCTTGAATCAAAGGTATCATCTATAGAAATTTGAAAGTAGAAGAAATCCTTTTTACAGCCGATGGATACTTGAAATTAGCCGATTTTGGATTTGCTAAAGTTGTGCAAGATCGTACATTCACACTATGTGGAACGCCTGAAGTAGGCTATACATTTGAGTATTCATTTTTATCTCATTTGACAATTTCCTTGATTTCATTTGCAGTATTTAGCACCAGAAGTCATCATGGGCATGGGCTATAATAAAAGCGTAGACTATTGGGCATTGGGCATATTAATATACGAACTAGTAGCAGTTAGTAAACATTTGTATATAAATTCAAATTTGATTTTCTTCTATTGGACAGGGTTTTCCTCCGTTTCAAGATGAAGATCCTATGGTAATCTATAAAAAAATACTGCAAGGCTCGTTCATTATACCAGAACACTTTTCATCTGATCTTAAGGATATACTTGAGAAATTGCTTCAATCTCGTGCAGTGAATCGTATCGGAAGTTTATCCAAAGGTGCAAATGATATAAAAAATCAACGATGGTTTTCTTCAATCGATTGGATTAGTCTATTTCAAAAGCGTATTACAGCACCTTATATACCAGAAGCTGATAAAGATCCCTATGAAATCTACGATGATAAACAATTGGTTCATGCTGAAAACGATCTGTACAAAACCGAATTCGAGAGTTTCTAAGAAATTCTTGATTATTGTTGCTTTTCATTTTTGTTATTGCTTTCGTTCTTCTTGTTGTCGTTGTATAAAAAAAACCATTTCATGCCTATCCAAAATGAGAACATACTGTGGTAAAAGACGAAGAAGAGACACGTTTTGTATTTGAAATCTGTTTGCAAGATTCACTAGATGAGATCATTTCGCTACTCTCTTTTGATCTGAAAGTGCTTGTTATATAAAGTTGTTGACTAGAAGAAAGAAATTTCAAAATTATTATAATATCCTATTTATTAAAAATGGAGACCTGTTTTCATACTGTCAGCTGGTAAATGAAAGTATGTGACTAGAGAAATCAAGTCATCAAAAATATTAAATATTTTTTATCGAGCGACTTTAATGAAATTTGACAAAAAAAATCTCTCATGTGAAAGTTAATGTTAGGCTTTCATTTGATAGACAACAACAGAAGTCTACTCAAAATGTAAGCATGAAGAATGGCTCATGTTCATATGATTCACAATAATAGTAAATGAAAATTTCTAATTTCTCCTATGCAGAATCAATCTCTTTTCTTATAACAATAAAATTCGTAGTTTACTTCACAATATAATCTCATTGGTATTGAACTAGTGTCTATATTTCGACTTCAATGTCACTGACACAATGTTTTATGAAGTTTTTTTAATGATTAATTAGTGTCCTTGATATTTCCTACATAGACATGCAACATCCGATGTTAATTTTGAATTCTTATGTATTCCTGTATCTCTATGTAATGTTTAATGTTAATGCGAACGTTTTCCGTGAAAAATTACAATCATCTGATGAGCTGAGTGCGACATATGTAAAAAATGTCAAGGATCGATAACCTATTTCAAACATTGAATTTATGACAGCGTGTTTTAAATTGCATCACAATGCATTCGGTCTTGTAATTTTTAAAAATAATTTTCTCAACTCTAGTCTACACGAATTTTTACTTTCTTTATTTAAAACATTCAAGTAACACAATACGTCAATATTAAGGTAATCGACTAAGATGTATTTCACGTAATTTTTGTTTTTCTAATGTTTTAATTTTTCTTGTTTCTTTATATAAAACTTCTTGATCAATCCAAGGATCGATATGTAGAAATTCCAATTTCTCTTGTGTTCTATCACGTATACGCATTATTCGATGGCCGGTTGCTTGTGATTCACAATTCACAAGTAATTGTCGTCCACTTTTGGCAGCATGTAATATCCATGTTAAACGCATGGTTTGATTTTATCTGAAGTCAAATACAATCTAAGAAGATTTTACATCGTACATTTATTGTAAAGATTTTCTTCATATAGTTTTGTTTTTCTTTATTTTATTAAACTAAAAACTATCTACATAAATCGGACTTATTTTGACTTTCGTCATCTTCATATTCACTATTAAATTGATTCGGATTGGATTCTTGTTCCTGTTGTTTTCGTTTATTATTCATTCGAATACATTTACCAGCAATAGCATCACGACGAAGTTGTAATAAGGCATTACGAATTTTTGGCCACATTAAATAAAGTTCTTGTTCTGTTAAGTTCCAAGCTGTACAAATACAATCTAAACAATAAAATATAAAACCTATCTAGTTGATCTTCAACAGAAATAGAAAATGCACGAACAATATAGAACACAATTACAATCATGTATATGTAAGGTTTTACGGGAAACATTATGTTGATTATTTTTCCTCTTATTAGATTTTACACTGTTTATTACTAAATAATATGAATCTATGGTCATGATTTAAGTTTCTCTTTCAATCATAGTTACAGTAACATAATGTCCACATTTTCATACACAATAGTATATTTCTTTTTTCTTGTGAACAATGAATCTATTCTTAACGTACGGCAAGAAAAGGTAGAATCCAAAAGATGTCAATAGATAACGAAATTTTATTTTCCAAACTGGTATTGACTGTTACGAGAATAGTTACAATAGTCTATAGTAGGTTTTTGTTAACGTAAACTATCGTGAAAATAACAAACAAGTGATTTGAAATGTTTGAAGTACGACTCACGAAAGATGATATCAACGCAAATTAGCTACTGAGTAGACTAGTATTACTACTTGAGTCAAACAAAAGAAGAAAATGATACCTATGAACTTTGATATTTAAACGAATAAAAGCTTCCGGAAATTGCAGAAACATGAGACTACCTATTGAAAATCATTTTTTTAAAAGCTTGATTCAATTTTGGACTTTAACAATGTGAACAATAACAATACACGAGTACACAAAAGAATCGGGTGATTATTAAACTTATTGAAAGACGAATAAATGTCTATGTCAATGAGATCAAAAGCAAGAATTTGAATAGTCAGTGTCGAACAAACTTAGTCTTCAGTACAACAAATAAAAAAACTACGGCTCGATTACAATGGAAACTCATGAATAACATTCGATTCAACAGCTAATAAAATTGATTAGCGAAGCATAATCTTTGCCATTCTCGTGTACACACTTCTTAAAGACATCCAACTTCACATTTATCTTAATTTCTTTTATGTGCTTAAACTTTCTCATATTCATCAGTCACACAATGTGTTTTTAGTTAAAAGGTATACACGATAAGAAGTGTTAACATTTCAGATGTTATACCAAAAACTTTTCTACTATGGAAGTCATTACTTCAAATGAGTTATTCCGTAAATTATTTGCTACATGTGGGAGATCCAGGTGTTTTACTTGGTTTTCTTTCCAAAGGATATCCTAATCAGTTAAGTGTAATATTTCAAAGATGAGTGTGAATTATCTGCAGAAGAGATGTTCTTTTTCAAATTGCCTCGATCTCGAAAAGCTTGGAAACAATCCCATAAGACTCTGATACATAACGAAGTAAATCGTTACATAGTTCTCAATACTTTCAATTAAACTAACAGTTCAAATCTCAGTATCTGATATCTGGTGTTTATTAGATTGAAAATATCTTCGTCCAAACTTTTGAGAAGTATAATTTAACAATCTTCAGGATACTTTCGAATTTTATCCAAAGAGTCTAACAAATTCTACATGAACGACTGGAACTCTTCGTAGAATGTGTAAAACAGGCAGTTTTTAATAACAAATTTTCAATATGTAGATAAATCGACGAGAACATTGTCAGAAAAGGTTCTGCCCGTGTGTTTTCGATTGAGTATTGTAACATTTTCGAACAAACTTTATTATAGTTAGTATCATTCTATTGTTGGATTAAGTAATACAAGATGTATGATATAAAATGACATTCAACGTTTTTTTCTAATCAGATTCTGTCGTTTTTTTAAGATAGACTAATTCCTATCATGAATAATATGTGTTCAGAGACGTTTGAGTTTCATTCTTTGCTATTTACTTGTTTTGTATCTCGTGAACAAATTCAATATTCAAATCGAAAATCTAGTGATATTTTTCTATCAGTTAAATGTCTACTATACGAATGAATAATGAACATTTCTATCCAATACAGCTCAAGTATTTGTTTTTAGAAGAAGACAAAAAAAAAGAAATCAGTATTCTTACGTCGAAGAAAGATATCCCGTTCATTATTATGGTCAACATGTAATTTAGCCATAATTTCTTCACGAGAAAATAAATCACTGGCCACATGTCGTGCAAAACTAGTTAAAGTTGTTCGAGGTCGTAGATGTTTCATCATATTTCGTCCTTCATACATCTATTCGATGAATGATAAAAGAATATCGTTTTAGATTAGTCTTTTGAATTTTCTTTTCTGTACAATAGTTTTTGTTAGCATTGGATGTATCGGATAATTTATATTTGTCGACGTGCTAGCAGGAAAATCTAGACGATTATTCACATCTGATGTTTCATCTTCTTGATCTTCTTCGATTTCAAGTTCTGAAGGTTCATTCTACAAAAAAAACGATACAAAAGAAAACATCGTGCCATTACTGTTAATAAAATCTTGTTTTCATACGTCTTCTATTTGCTCATGTTTTATATTAGGTTCAAAATAAACGGGTGAAGAATTTGAAATATCCGATTGATGCTTGAGCGTATCTATATTTGATGCTAGACGAAGAACAATCGATTGCAAACGATCGATTTGTTGTTGTATATCTAAATTTTTGAAAATCAGATGTAATATGTTGTAAATTTTTCGATCTATTCATTTTTACCTGATGATTCATTTGTATTATGTTGTAATTCATTTTGAGTGTATTGAACTAGACAAGCATCATTATATGGATTTACATCGTGAGATGTGCCATCTAAATTTTTATACAAGAACAACAATCAACTGATATAAAAATGTGAATTGAGAAAATGAAGATATTTAAATTTTTGATACTTCAGGGAAAATTAAGCGTATATTCAATTTTAAATTACATACATTACTCAACTCTAAACAAGCTATGCAAGTCTGATATGTTTTTACTCGAACATGTATCTCCTTAGCTATTGATGTTCTCACACATGTGTGGAATTTCACTGGAATCGAACGTCATAACTAAGTTTAAGAGTCCTATAATTTTCTTTGGTTAATCTTGAACAGATGACTGAAATTTATGAAAAGACTGTAACTAGATTTCGATCAATCGATCGATAAAATAGACAAACGGTTTAAAAATTTTGATTCATCGAACTCGAAAACCTTCGCTTACGTTCATATTTAACAAGATTTACATTTCGAAGACGTATTAGTATTGATGTACTTCTGTTGCTAACGTGTACTTAAATTCAAGTACACACATATTCAAGGTCGATATTTATTTACTGTGATATGTTAGAATTAGCATAAATTCAATGTACTTAGGTTCACTGCGAAAAGTTTCGAAACCCAAAAGACCATGCATCATCACATTAATAATTATGAAAAGTACGACGAATACGTATTTGTTACAATCAAACAGAAATGAATAATACATTGATGTAGGGTGACATTAGCCTTTGTTCTCTAGATTGAAAACGAAGATATGATTATGTGAAAACAAATAAAGTTTCGATATTTGATTTTGCAAAGCGTTTATTGAACATGATGCCACTTCTCTATTATATTTGATAGTGATAAACACGATCATTCAATCACTTATTCTTACTTGTCTTTAATCTTTTATTAGTCGATACATTCTCAGGGATTATTCTCTCGTGATGCGATAGTTTTTCAACATGTGATTGTCTTTGTTGTTCCTCATGTTGATCGACACGCCAAACAAGCCACGATAGAAAGCCTTGACATGTTAATTGATTATCTTCATGTGGTAATAGCTTTTTTAATAAATCAAATAATTTATATTGATCAATAAATGATAATCGAGTATCAATAATAAATTTTTCTATAGCAGTATAACTTTCGAATAGTGTTACAGAAGAATTTTTATATAATAGTGGATGATGATAATCACTATCCATATCTAAAAGAGTCAAAATATTTTCAAATTTTTATTTTGTTTTTATTAGGAACAAAGAAAAGAAGAGAAGAAAAAAGAAGATCAAATTAATGAAAAAAAATAGGTTGTTGTATTTGTTTTCTATCGAAACATATAAAGAAGAAGAACAATAAGACATAGTGCGACGACAAAAGCAAGGACAATCGAATCTTTACGTTTCTTAATTTTTATTTTATGCAATATATTATTCATTAATGGAAAACGATTTGTAATATTTTTCACTTTATGTGTGATATTCATAAAATATTTTCGTTGATCAGATAGATCTTTTTTCAATAGAGATGCCATTTCAATATTTCTATCCATTAATTTATGTGAATTATTTAAATGTCCCATTTCACGTAAATAATAATCTTGTCGACGACTACTAAGGCCAGTTAGATTCATATCGGAATTGGTATTGTTATTATTCAGTAAAAGATCTTCACGTGTTTGAAAATTTCTTATATTAGCTTTCGTACGTTCATATTCACGTCGATAATCTTGACAGATTTCATGATGACGTTGTAATGTATGTGTTGCAGCTGTATTCGGTCCGAGCAGGTTCGGTATGGCATCGGTCATAGATTTATTTATATCTGATAAACGTTCAAGTAGTTTTTCTATTTCAATTGACATCGTTTCAAATGATGTTGATGTTGATGTTGTAGGAGAATCAATACCATGGTGATTGTTATTGATATGATCACGTGCAACGTAATTTGAACATAATTTTGAAAATGACATTAGTTTCGTATCGATTTCATTTTCAAGCTGACGTGCTTGTTTACGTAAGTCTTCCCAATCGGTAGCTGGAGCAGACACCATTCGTGAATTTATTGATGAATAAGTGTTATTACCGAACGACCGGTTCATAATAGGAAAAGAGATTCATCAAAAAAAAGCATAAAATAGATGGTTAATTTTATCGTTTTGTTCTTTTGTTTTTGCAAAAGTTTTCTGAAATAGAAAAAGACACTTGAATGTAAACGTCACACGCACGTCACAGATGATGAACTACGTGACTCATTTTGTTGAAGTGCAAATGATAGATTGACCAATCGTCATCATTGATTAGCAATCAATAGATTCATTTTACGTTAAAAATAATCATAGAAAGATTATATCATTATTATTTTTTCTTTGATTTTGAATTTTGAAACTTTAGTGCATACAAGGATTGTGTTCTGACGACATCTATATCTCAATAAGAAGCTGTTTTTTCTCCTATACATTGTAATACTTTACACTTAATTTAACTAAAACGATGATAGGAAACTTCTCTAGGAGAGTAATATGTGATATAAGTAGATAAAAATTTTCCTCAACTACAAATATAGAAACTACATGTAATAAGTTGATCGATAAGAACTCGCTTGGTTTTGTCCTGTGTCCTATATATTACGCATTTCTTTTTTTCTATGGTACTATCTCATGTTCTTATAACGTATTGATACACATAAATAACTTCTATCAATTTGTAGTGCTTATTCTTATATATATATATATAAGAAACGCAAGTCCTCCTATGTTTCGACATTTATTTACCATTATCAGCATTATTTGTAGTCTGAGTGCAAAACCAATCATTGTTCGAAATGTTTCGGGTAGGGGAATGATCAATAGAATCGATAGGATTTTAAAATTTCTCATTTATTTCAAATTTACAGATTGTACTATAACTGAAGATGGAATTCTTCTCTATCATGGTAAACATGCAGTAACAAAATTTGAACATGACTGTTTACTATGGAATGATTTACAAACTGTTTATACTGAAATTATTAATGAACCCAACTTCTTTTTGGATCCATCAATTAAAGCAGCGAAAAATTATTGTCGCAATCCAAATATGAATATCAATGGCCCATGGTGTTTTGTTCAAAAGGATAAGAATATTATCACAATGGAAGAATGTGATGTATGTCAAAGTCTTGGTATGTTTGAATAGTGCACAAGAAGTCTAATGTATAATTTGTGCTTTCTTTTAACATGTCTTTAGCACCAAGATCAACATTACCAACGGATATAGGATCTATTGATGATATGATTGATAAGGAAAATTATTTTTTTCAGTATTTTCACGATGAATTCAAACGATACAGTGCTTATTTACGAGAAAAAATCAAGAAAATCATGGAACGTATAAAGAAAGATATAAGAAAAATTAGATCAAGATTTTCAGAACAATTTACTGCTAATACATAACCGGTTTATTTCTTGTCAAAAGTGACATTTATTTTCTATTCGTAGATAGAAGCTTCTTATTTTATTCTCGCGTACATCTAATAATTATTTGTAGCTACGAAATACAAAATAACTTTTCTTTATATTCTGAAATCAACCAATCATTTGTGTATGACGATATAAATTGTTCTTTAACGTGAGTATTAAATTTACAAGTGGCGTAAAAAAGATATAGCATTGGCATGATGCAAACACTTAACATAATTGAATTGACGTGTTTTTCTTTTCATGTGTTCACATGAATAGAAAGTCTGTTTTATCCGATGTATACAACAAGTTTTGACGAATAGATTAAGAGTTACAATTTTTGGGAAAATAGAACGAGTAGATAATACATTATTGAACATGACAGTAAATCTTTAAATTATATGTAAAGGTGTCGTCGTCTTATTACTAGTACCACTCGCTTATCTGCATTCAATCAGATACGAAAAGAGAAAGATTATTGAACCGTAATGACAGTACTTAATACGAAATTACTTATGTGCCATATTGATTGTATTCGTAATAGAAAATCATCATTACTTATTCTATGAAAATGGGACAAGAAATTTATTTATTGCTGTTTTAGTTTAAATGTTAAGTCCGCAACTATTATCCTATTTTGAAACATGATATGTCAATAATCGACTAAAGTACTGCGAGAGCTATTTGTTGTAGTAAGGAGTTATGGAAAAATAATCTATTTTTCAAGTTTCACTTTCAGAAGCACATTGATCATCCTTGTCATTGTTGGAAATTGATAAATCCGATTCATATTCTAATATTTTCATTTAATTTTTAAACATAAGAAGTCCATAAACGCTATGTGATTTCTAGAGCTTGTACAACAGTACTGCTATCTGGTACTATCGGAAAAAACATAAAGTATGGGTATGAAATTCTAAAGTGATTGCATAATTTTTATGAAGATTTTATATCTTTAACTAGGGTTACTCAGTTTAGACGCATTCTGTCCTGTCCTACTCTGAGGGTAGAACAGACCCGGGTAGGCCAAAAAACCTGTTCTGTGACAGTTTTTGATGCAAGTGAACAAAAACGGATTCAATCGACTTTTAAAAAACTCTATCTCAATCCTCAGAAATTTTATTTAACAAAATTCAAATTTTTTCTTCACACTTTCGTGAAACAACTTAAAAAATTCTTCGACACCATATCCACATATTTGATAAAAAGATCTCAGAAGTAGTCTTCTAATTGAACGAAATCTTCTATTCCATTCTAATACACCGAATCTTGAAGATGACGAAGTAGATGTATTCATATTTTCATTATTGACTTATTTTTCATATGCTACATATTCGTTTTTATGGTACTCTGAATGTTCTGGACGATAAAATACAATGTCCTAATTTATAAACTTTATTCTGTTCATATCTGTAGACGAAAGAAAGTTTCTTGAAGTAGCTGAGCCATTAATTTCACATCTCTGATACTATTATAACTATTAATGATTTTATCTACATGGACAACGCATCTACTCATGTAATTAGGTACGCTAAAAGTAGATCATCTGAAGCGATCGTTGAACAGTGTTAATAAGTGGATCCTAAGATCCTGTTTTTTTTTATTCTGATAGAAGGAAATTTCGATTCATCTTCTAATTGAATTCAGATATAAGAATTAACGAACGTATAAATGAATGAAAATAATATTTTCCTATTCAGAACTGTCGAAAACACAATATTCCAAATACATGTAGCGATTACATTCTTTCTAATTAATATTTTTAAGAAATTATATAGAATCAATGAAAAAAAAATGGGCAAATATGATATCATTTAATTTCTTATTGATATTCAGAAGTATCAGTAGAGAAACATTTCGGGGCTTCATCTTGAGTTCTGCGAACAACTAGAATTTATATCGATCTGCATTGTACATGTTATTTGTAACATTTTCTATTGAAGGTAAAAGATTCAGTTCAGTTGCCACGGATGTTCCGTCTGCTGAATGTGATTGTCTAGAATGCCAATAACCGTATGAAAAATAAATAACTTGACCTAATACTGTCCAGGCAAGGAATCGAAAACCAGCATCTTTGGGAATTCCTCCCATTAAAAGCATACAAAGTAAACAACCCACACTTGGAATCAGCCATGCACCGAATGGTACTTGAAATATTCGCGCCATGTCATTGTGTGTATAACGCATCTATAAAAGATATATTCTATATTACAGAATACAGAAACAAATCGATGAAACTCATACGACTATGACGATTACATGTACGAAAATATATGTAACTAGCGCACCGACTGAAGTTGTATCACCGAGAATATCAATGGGACAGATTCCCGAAATAATCGCACTGAATACACCTTAAATATTTAGTTAAATCTTAGATTATCAATCTTATAAATAAAGATAGTCACCAAAAATCACTACGGAAATCCAAGGCGTCGTCGTTCGATGATGAATTTTAGCAAAAATAGATGGCAATAAACCATCATGAGCCATAGCATAAAATATTCTAGTTTGTGTGAGCATGATTCCGATTGCTACAGTCGTAAGACTTGTAATAGCCCCTAAATTCATAATAACAGATAACCAAAGACCGTAAGATGTAGCTTTTCTAAAAAAGAAACATGTAACATGAGCACGATTTGTATTCTATATATGATCGATAATGACAACCTACATGGCCTCGGCAAGAGGACTGTGGGAATCAAGTAATTTGTATGAAACGAGTCCAACCATAACAGTACATATACCAACATACAATAACAATGAAATAATGGTTGATCCTATAATAGCGATTGGCAGTGATCTCTCTGGTTGGCGGGCTTCTTGTGCTACAGCTCCAACTGCATCAAAAGCAACATAAGCAAAGAAAACACATGTGCATGCTCGTAGCATGCCTGTTATTCCATATTCACCGAAGGAACCTACGAAAACAATGACTCTAGTCATTTTTCAATTATACTCATAACTACTATTGTGCACCTGTGTTTGTTGGAAAAAAAGGACTGTAATTATTGCGATCGACATGCTTAGAACAAGCTAATATAAAAACTAAAAGAATGATAATTTTAATCGCAACCAGCACAAGATTGACCGTAGCGGTTTTCCGTGGTCGCAGAACAAGAAGAATAGTCACACCAATGATGATTCCAATCGCAGGTACATCCATCACTTGACCAGTGATATAAAATAGGTTAAGTGTTCTATCCCACGCCACTGGTGATTCGACAAATAGTCTGCTCGCATTATAATCAGAAACGATATCAACAAATAGAACAGCATGTCTGCTCCAAGCTGCGGCCACTGTCAAAATACCGAATAGATGTATTAGAACTGAATTCCATCCAAGAAACCATGCCACATATTCTACAATGAATACAAAAAAAGAATATTTTTCAATGAAACCTTCTATTGTATACCTCCCAAAGCTAAAATAATATTAAAAAAAAGAAAATTTTGACACGAAAACAATATTCGAATCCAATCAATATAACTCACCAACGTAAGCATAGGAGTATACGAATGTTCGAAAAATACTTGATCGTTTTTCAGATATTATGACCTCATCCTTGTTGTGATCATCTATCTTGTTTAAATAATCATATTAGCTTACGATAAATATTCACATTAATAAAATAGTATCTAAAACATTCTACATTAGATAAAGAGTTGTTGAGAAAAACATTTTTATTACATCTTATAAGTCTTTATGCATAATATCTAGATTTTCTTTATCTACTATTTGAAGGATTTCCATCTCTCGTGAGTTATAATTCCAAGTTATCGTATACGAATATTCTTTGTTAGGAGGAAACATGATTGCATATTTGAACTAGTCGAACCGATTTGTTACAGTTGACATAAGAATTCAATTGAGTTTGAAACATGCATGATAATTAAAAATAAAGCCTCTATAGAGAATCCGAATGATAATGCCAAAATGTCCGTTTTTAGTAAGAAAATATAATCACATACCGATAAACTTCATGGGAAAAAATATTAGCGAAAAGAATTCAATAAATTTCATCTGCTTCGTCAGAGCAAAAAACAAAGAACTTTTATACTGCAGTATCTCAGACAATATTGATAAATTGCAGATTAAGTTAACATTTTTTACAATCTCTCTCTGCTCGAGAATATCGAAGCGAAAAATATTGCACAATTTTTTTTCATAGTAAAATTCAAACAATGGTTGAATACTTCCATGTCCCCTCGATGATATTTAAAAAGAAAATCTAAATCAAAGAAAGAGAGGAAACATTTCTCGGAATATTAAATACGGCATGTATGACTAATAATCTTAAACAAAACAATATCGATGGTGACTAAATCACATTAATGAAGGGATAAAATCTATTGTCAAAAGTTAAAGCGATTCATGAAAATCTTTAACTTAGAATTTCAATCTCAACTAAATACTAATCTCATCTGTCACAATGTCTGTAGTAATTTGTCGTATTTCAAATATTAGTCCTTCATACATTCCTAAGCCTTCCGTAATAGGTGAACAATTTGAAAATGGATCCGGAACTAGGCATCATTACTGCTAATTCTGAAAATGATATTGCTGATAATACAGCAACGATGCCACTTATAACAAATGAAAGTATCACCGATGGACCAGCGTATTTGGCAGAAGCTTGTCCACCAAGTACAAATATTCCAGCACCTGTAACAAGATTACCACAAAATTTGTTCACGTACATTATTCTCAATAACATTTACCAATAATAGTGCCAAGACCTATGGCAAGTAAATGAATCTGATTGATTTCACGTCTCAATTGATTTCGTGTCTCAATTTCAGCTTGTAGTGTTTCCATGGGCTTGCGGTATATCAGTCGTCTGATAAACACTACTACGCAAGACATCAGCCGTTGACCAACATTATTGACAATAGACATAGTAATAAAAAGAGATAGTTTTTCTTTAAATGTAACTTTGAGTTGATCTCAAAGTCTATACTTTCTATGAATGCATATAAATTTTACTAACTAGCTGAAACATTTGTAGAAGGGTATCTTTATGAAAGCATAAAAATGAAATCAGGCAAGAAAAAACTAAATACGTCATGAAAATTTATAAACCGTATGCAAATTACACGTTTTACTCACCATTAAGCCTAATCGATGCGGAAAATTTGTAATAACATATTTGACAGAAAAGAGGCACTGCCTTAGACATTCTTTTTGTCCTTTTTCCTTTGCTTAAATCAAGTTTGTATAAATTGTCGTACAGATCTTCATCTGAAAGATTTTAGATCACACAGATTAACAATCTTTTGTGTTCGACTCAATAATTGACGACCACAAAGCTAGATAGAAATATTTAAATTACTTACATACTTGGTTTTGTTAATCGTGGCTACTCAATCCTGATTTAATCTGTCCTATTTAGGATTATTTTTCTTTGCAGCGAATGTTTTTTTTCCCATTACTTAACGTTAATCATTACTGGAAATAAATACCCACATTTTCGCCAGTATATGATAGAATCAAAGTAAAAAGAGTCGAATTCTGATTCATATTAAACGGAGAAATCGTCGAAAAATGTCATGCATCCCAATGCACTCAACTTTAAAGTTGTAGAGGAAAATATGATGAAAAATCTTTGAAGACTGCGTGAGACGTACGGATATAGAGCGAATGTAAGAATGTATTCAACGTTTCGTTTCATGTCCACAGAAGTACATATATATCATGCTACTCAGTTAGAATTCATTATAAGTCAGCTGTTTTACGACAAATTTATAATCCATACTGTGACTTATTATTTTAGAAATTGAATCGAAATGCAATTCATGAATTATGATAAGAAACTCTAGGTGTGCAGTGTTTGTTTGTTTGTTTATTAAGAACGTTTTGTATCGATGGTGATGCAATCCTGGGATGTCTGTTACGATCTATAATCAAGCTTTAGAGTTTTTGCCATGGTCATCAACGAATTTCTAGTGATATACGAATGAATCATTTGTTAGATATCCATAAATTAAAATCTCTGTCACGTTTAGACCAGATTAGACTGGCTGTTCCATTGGAATTTACCTATCTACTGATCAACTCTATTCTACTGGTAATAGATCAATTCTTGAAATGAAATTTTATTGCGCAGTGAACTCGCTCCAGTTGTCAATTTTGATCATCAATCACAGATATCTGAACATTTGTTTCATCATGTTCAATATGCACTTTTCTATTAAAAACGAATCGTTATGGCACGATTAACATATTATATCTGATTTCATCCGAAAGTCCTGATTCAGTGATTGGCGTCAAACTTTAAGCGTAAAAAACACACGATTTTGCCAGTGAAAATAATAATAATTTATTCATATTCCGTATGCAGTTTATTTCCAACTAATTAAAATTTGTCATCTACGTTGAGGACACGAAAGTTCACACTAGAAAACAGTATTTCTTAGAAAAGTCGATCTCTCACTGATAGATCAACATTGATCGATACATTTTAGTCTATACAAATCAAACAACCTGTTACTGGTACCAGATTCATCAGTGGATTGTATCTGAATTTCTACCACATACTTAAATAGTTCTTTCAGATTGTGTTTCATGAAGAAATAGTAAAACACTGTTTTATTCAGAGCTTTCCAGATTTATGAAAGAGCTAACAATAGAAAAAACAAAAAAGACACAAATTTGTTCAAAGAGACCGCTATTATTTACTGCAAAGCCACGAACGAATGACAAATCAATGGATTGCCTAAACATGAATCGTTTATGTATAACATTTTGAATGGAACATTAGGAAATTTACAACGGCAATAAGATATGCCAACCATTCTACGATTTTATTTTCCATACATTCAAATGGATAAAGAATATGGCTTGACTGATTCGCTTTGTTTCTGTTCTATAAAAGCAACCCCCGTGTAAGATTACTGCAAGTGTTTTGCTCAGCTCTGATTTAGACATCTGCATAAGACCTCACGCAGATGAAGCTTCATTTCGATGTGATTCCACAGTTAATCTTAGCAACTGGCTAGAAAATGAAAAAAATTTATTTAGTCATGCAATTAGAACGTTTCGCTGTCTTGTATAAAATCAACTTCGATTGATGGGAAATTGATAGTAAATTAAAATATTGTGAAAAAGAACGTGATCCAGTATAGCAGCTATCAATCACTCATGAGTCTCTTGAGAAATTTCTCAACTGCTTGGGAAGCATATAGTAAGACATATTATGATCATTCTTGGTTTTCTTCGCGTTTTATTCAACAAGCACTTTCCCATTGACGATAACACTCTAAAAAAGAACTTAAAATAAATGGATCGCGAATTTATATTAACCTAAATGCACCGTCGAATTCAATTTAAAATCGAATATTTGATTGAGTCGATGGCTTTAAATGAATACTAACAAGATTTCCCAAACATTTAAACTATCAACGAAAGATTGATAATATGGATATGGGTACTATATACTATCCTGTTTATTCTCACTTTATTGTTTCGCAATGTTAGTGAATGGTTTTTATTTAAATCGAGTACATATTAAGATGCTATCTGACGAGAGATTGTCTTCACGAATCTGATTACTCTCTTGTAGAGGTGAAAGACAATGATAATTACAAAGTATTCAAGTCCAATATGATGCAGCTACTTAGTGCATTATTCTTTGGATCTTGAATGTTGACTAGACATGGCGCTGCTTATAGTCACGAACGAAATTACAACTGGAAACAACAAGATTTCAATAAAAATCAGTTCACTGAAGAAGTTTTACTGATTGTTTTTTTGCACCCTACTTTGAGACTGGAACATAGAGAAAACTTGAAAATCGTTGAAACGCTTCCGATGAATTGCAGTTATTTCAAATTTCAAAGTAATGCACACCCACCCTTTATAGGAAGTATAGAAGGAAATTCGAAACTATGTTATTGTTGTATAATTTCCTAAAACTAAAAAGATGAGAATCACTACTCAAAGGAATACGATGTGTTTCTGTGTAACATTTTGATGAGAAAAGTCAAGGTTTCTTAGTTTTACAATTAATCTATGAGTAAGTGATTCTTTTTACAATAGTATAGATACGGAAAGGTAGCTTGTTGATCTTTTAGAACTCTAGCAAGTAACATAAAACGCAAGAGTTTGCTGATATCTATGTCTCGTCCATGAAAGAACAGTAAAAGAAAAGAAGTTTACAGAAAGATAACACATTATTTTTCTTCCTACGAATTTAAGATCATGTGCGTTTAAACTATAGTTGTAAGCTTTTAAGAAGTCATGTGTTTAGATTTTCAAAACAGTAAAAAAAGTCATTTATGACAATGTTTACTCAGCAATTCAGCGTAGTTAATAAAAGTCATCACAAAAAACTAGTGAGTGATTTTCTTCAATCATTAAGATTTGGCAGTTACTCATCTACTGATCCAGTGTGAAATCTCCTTGATATAAGGAAAGTTTCATGAATATTATCGAAAACGAACACCGACTTAACCTTAAATAGTTTTCGAATTCACCATGGATGTAGAGTCATTTCTTATGTTGATTGTATTTTCTTGTTCAGTTAAATATATTGGCTTGGAGAAAAAGAAAAACATTAATAAAGCAGCTTCAGATCTGTCTGAAATTTCTGCACTGTCCATAATTTTTTAATTTTAGTTGTCTATTATTTTTAGGACTTTCAGAAAGTTGTTGAAGTTATGCTTTTTGCTTCGTATTACTTTTAGATATTTAGTGATTTAAGAGAAAATTTTCCTTTTCCAATACTTTAAAACATGTGGAGAAATGTAGACAATCACCATTCAAGAGAATCAAATGCCTGTGACATGAAGCGAACACTTACAACGATAAGGAGCTGCGATTTGTCATTGAGTTGCATCACTATCCATAAAATAATGAAGACTTAACAAATAACAAATCATGCTCATGGCAGCTTGAATGTGCACTATCAATAGAGGAAAGATATGAGATTATGAAGTTAAAATGTGCATCTATGAACAGGAAGTCTACGCAAGTCGAGTAGTGTCAACTAAACCTAGTCAAATCGTAGCTCTTACTCTGAAAAACCTCTAGAAACGTGACTCCGCATGTGTGATTAGATAGGAAGGCAAGGGTTTAGGCTCTGATAGAGATAAAATAATTACGAGATATATTCTCATCACCGACGGCATCTAAACTCTTTCAATATATTTCTCAAGATTATCAAGTAACGATAATAATATGAAAGAGAATACGAATAATTCTTCGCATACAAAATCATCAACAGTGTGGAGTAGCCTTGACAAAGGATATCCAACTCAACGAAAAGTCACCGATTCGTCACGTCGAATAGGTTCACTTTAAGATGCTTCAACAGATAATTTAATTGATCGACGTTCTATTCCAGGAATGTCAAGTAAAAGATTGAATACACCTACTGTATGCCGAATGTTCAATGGAGATGAATCGAAAGAACTCGGTAGTTATCTTCGACAGCTTGAATTTGGTGGGGCGTTACGACAAAGTCTTTGCCTTGAAATGACTGTGCCAGGAAGTGTTGGTCGTCTAATTGAATACAATCTACCTATTAATGAAAACACTCGTTTCCTATACTATTCTTACAGACCCAGACAAGAAAAAATAAAAGTTAAAGCTCGGCAAGCACACACAATTGTTGGAGCGCCATCAGGCCCCACTGAAGCCACTCATATGATAACAGAAATTGTATGGGGCATTGAAATTCTATGTATTATACAAATACCAAAAAACCAATATTACAATGCAACTAATCAACTACTTGATCGTATTTGTGAACAACTAAGAAATGGTCAGATCCCTTTTAAACTCAATAGTAACGATCAACAACTTCTCAGTCGATTAACTAATACTACTATATATGGAACTGAAACATGCGTGAATCAATCGAACACATCAATAACAACTGTTCTCACTAGAATCCAAGATTGGCAAAGAAATGAAAACTTTCATCAACCGGTTATATATACAATGCAACCGTTAAGATGGCTTTTTAGTAGCCCACACTTTTCCGACCCATGTATGCTACCCAGACCAGATGACCCTCATATTGCTCGGATTGAAATTGTAACTAATCGTATACAAAATATGTTGAAAGATATTGGAGAAATAATNGAGAAAATACCGTTTTGCGTTAGATTCACAAGATGATTTTCAACAACGTCTGAAACGTGCACTTGCAGATGTTCGCCGACAACGTGTCAGACTTAGTGCATTAGACAATATTATTAGCGATCAACGATATGAATGTTTACGTAAAGTCGAACTGGACAAGCTTCGAAGTTATGTTAAACAAATGTCAAACAAATCAATAGTAATTCAAAAATTAAGACCCAATCGAACTGAATATATAAATGCAGCTGATATACATCTCGAGCAAAGAATTCCGGTGACGATGAATGATATTGATGGTGCACTTAAACGTATTTACATCAATAATTATGTGATTCTTTGGTATGCAAGTGACCGTTTAAAACGTGAACAAGAGGATAGATGGCAACACATATATCAAGAATTAATGATTGAACAACAACATTCAGTACCAAAAAAACATTTAATATATGTTGATTTTACTCATATCGGAGAAAGATTAGAAGAATTTAAGATTGCAAGATGTCCACAAACGGCTGAGAGTGATTTTCACGGAGGTAAGATATTCAATTAAAATTTTAAAGAAAAGCAGAAGTTCAAATTTTTATGTTCTAGTTACAGTTGGTGCATAGTTCTTTTCGACAGAGAAAAATCGATTTTTTTAAAAGTATATCATTAACACGATTTCAACGATATCTAATAATCATAACAATAAGGAAACATACCAATAAACATATTCAACATCCTATCAAACGAGCTTTCTCGGATTTAGAGTGGTTGTTAATTTCCCTATGTTTATCGTTTTGAATGGGGAACTTGGTAATGGGCGAAAGGCTTTTCAGCGAATGAAAACAGCGAAAAGAAAATTGAGCAAAGGAATTTTGAGCGAAAACGATATTAACCGAAGAAGCAAATCGGCAAAAAGCAGACTGGGCGAACTTTTTTCTCAATAATGAAAAAGAAAATTTAAGTAGAAAAAAGCTTTATTAACAGTAGGTGGAGCGCATCAAGTCAGAAATTCCGATGCAAGGTTTTTCACCATGTCCTAGTAGTCACTATTTTTCTCTTTCGCTAATTTAGTTTTTCGCTGTCAGGCTGTGCTTTTGCTGAAAAAGTCATTCGCGTCAGTGCTTTTCGGTGAACAGGTCCCATTTCTTTTAAATTCATATTTCACATGATCGAATAGTCTTAATATTGTACCTATCGAATTATATGTCACTTAAGATATTGACGCAAACTGTATGAAACCAGTGAGAAAAGAATTGTACACAGTCACAATAATCCTCTGCATTAAAAGTCATACACCGTTTTTGTTTAGAACTTGCACCTAACCCAGTAGATCCTAAATCAGATACACCGTTGTCAAACTCTAGAAGTGGGACGTCATCGATACTGCCACGTACTGATTCAAACGTATCTCTCTCAAAACGACAGGAAAATTCGTCATCCTCGAAACCCAAACCATCGTTGATGTCTCAAATACAACCATTTTCATCATCAACAACGCCAGAAATACCGAAAGAAATCAATCATTCACCAATGCCAACCGAGATCAACGTGCTTCTTTTGGGAGAAACAGGTGTAGGCAAATCAACGTTTATCAACGCATTTGCCAATTACTTAAAATTTGAAACTCTTCAACAAGCAGAACAAGGTGAACCAGTCGTATTAATTCCAGTTTCATTTCTCCTGACTGTTGGTGATAGATTCGATGAAGTCATTGTTAGATTTGGTAATAAAGATGTAAATGAAGATTTTCTTCATGAGGGTCAATCAGTTACACAGCGTTGTAAATCGTATATATTCAACTTGAACAAAAATTTACGTTTACGTTTAATTGATTCTCCTGGCATGGGCGATACACGAGGTATTGATCAAGATGTTGCAAATATTGAACATATATTAACTTATGTTAATACTTTATCTCATTTGAATGCTGTCTGTCTACTACTCAAACCAAATGCTTCTCGATTAAATTTTTTTTTTCGTTCATATGTCAGACAGTTATTAACTTATTTAACACCAACTGGTTATCCGAATATTGTATTCTGTTTTACGAATTCTCGAGCAACTTTTTATGCCCCAGGTGAAACAGGTCCATTGTTACGTAAAATACTCGATGACGAACATCTTAATGATATACCATTGAGAAAACATAATACATTTTGTTTTGATAGTAAATCACTTCGATATTTAGCTGCAAGAAGATGTAATGTTGATTTCGATGATTATCAAAAAACCGAGTGTATCAGTAGTTGGAATAAATCAGTAACTGAGTCACTTCGTTTGCTTGAATTTATTCGATCACGTGAGCCATACAATCTAGCTGATTGGTTATCCCCAAGGCGAGCTGTTCTTGATATATCTACACTCTCTCGACCTCTCATGGAAACCTTACGTTTAATAATTTACAATTGGCAATTGAGCGAAGCTCGACTAACTATTAATCATATGCAATTGAAAGCCGAACCAATTGACATTGAAATGTGTACTCATTGTGGACAAACCAATATCGTTGAAAAAGGTCCATTCTGGCTAATTCAATATCAGCAACCTGTCTTGAAGACAATTACAAATCAACATATTCATTGTCCGAAAAATGGTAGACATTTTCTAGTTGAAGTCAAAGTAACATATGAATATGTTCCTATTCCAGCTGGTCTTAAAAATGAACGATGGCAAAGTTCGTTCCATAATTTTCTATTTAGATGTGATCGACTACTTCATTTCCGACGACAACAAGGACCAACAAATCAAGATGATCCCTTTTTACCAATACTCGAACGATATCTCGATGAAGAACATCAAATTTCTCAGATTCGTAATATAGACTTGAATATGAATAAAAGAATACGTACTGTTTTAAATTCAATAAAGCCAATACGTCAAGAAAACAGTCAACGATTATTTGAATCAAACGAAAGACTTTCACTTCATCAAGTATATCAGATCATCAATGAATTAATGAACATACCGACAGTTAAGAGACAGATCAATAGTATTATTAAAAGTCGCCAAATACAAATGGTCTTACAAGAACATATTGTTTCATCGAACTCAATTAGAAATAAAAAATTTTCTTGATCAAATTTTTAATACCAATGACTTTCTTTAAATTTAAAAAAAATTTAAACCACAGCTACACAAAATGCTTGATTTTTCATGCTGAATAGAATAAAAATATTGTGAGTTTTTAAACTAATGGCATCCATCTAGCATACATTTATCAAAGTATTGAAAAATTGATTTCTTTAGTCGGTCCTTGATTTTTCGAATGCGAATGGAGTTTTAGCAATATTTTTGATTACTAGAATTGTTGATAACTATTATAAGAAGTTTGTCGGTGCAACTCCGTGAGAGCATAAAATGTGGAGCTCATCTGTCTAATTTGGCTTCTTTATACTATAATGCAAAATATAGAGAGTGAGAAATAAAAAAATTGCTTTGCTACTTTTCTTGACTTCCTCCTCATTATTAGCTCTTGTTATTACTATTTACCTATTGTTTTGCATTTTTATAATTGCAAGAATTAAACTACGTGGCAAAAGAGATTGTTGGAAACATCCATTTAGATAGCCTAGTTATTCATTTCTGGAAGAAAAGCGCAATCATAGAACGTTGTCTTACAACATACATTCGATAGAGTGAAGAGCAGCAGTTTTCTTAATGAGTCACAAATATTTGGTGTAATCAGTCATGAAGAGTGTGAGTATGGTTGGCTGCGGATTTATGTAAAGAGAAAATATCACCAATACCAACATTCCACACCTACGCAGGCACCATACGCCTACGCTCAGATCCATGCCCTCAAGCCAATGAAGAAGCACTGATCGCCAACTGACGAGATTTTGTTTGACTTGTTTCCTTGCAATAAAGGATTCAGGTTCATCATTCTAACTGATACTATTTAAATTTTGATAGAGTATTTTATAAAAGTGAGAGTGACCTAAGGCTGATATCAATAACAATCAAAATATTCAAACTTTCGAAATCCAGAAAAATATGACTATGTAACAATGTGTTTCAAAACAACCACGAGTTTCTAACTGTTTCATACTTGAGTTCTCTGTATATATGATGAACATCGAGCAATACCATTACAAAAGAAACTTACAAAAAAGTAGATAATCAGGAATGATTTGTTTAAGACAGATTTGAAAAAAAGTGCTGACTGCCACATTACATATATACTCTTTATTTAATCGAACTGAGCAATTTAGTCAAGAAAAAATCACACAATTGATCAAAAAACGTAATGCATTCGTTTTTAAGAAAGAATTCGATTCTTTCAGTCTTAATTTTGATACGTTGTGATTTAAAACAGATTTTAATGAATTCAGATTATTTTCGACAATTGGAAACTATTTTCAGTCATTATTTATCACTCCAGAATTTAAAAACTATGTCGAGTGATTTCAAACAGTATCTAGCAAAAAATCGGTTTGTTTTCGCTTAATTTAAATCATTCTAGAATGCATCTCTTCTTGATAATTTCTTTCACTATTTGTCTTTCATTATAAATCAGTAAGATGTAGAATAGCCTAGAATGCTACAAATAAATTATTGATGGTTATAAAACATTGATAGATAATTTCGTATGCACTTGTCGTGATCGAACTGTGGGGAAAGTGCTGATGCATAATCAAAACATTTATTGATGAATGCCTCACTTCAAGTACTCAGCATCAGTTTGACTGGATACTAAGCACACCAATGAATCTGTTTGATGTTCAGTAACTCTTTGCACACAATCCAACTGTACTGGTGCATCCATATAGGTATCAGACTCGAATGAAAACGATGGATTTAAGTTCTGCTATCTATGACATAGAACTATAGTTGTACGCGCCTTTATATGACAATGACACTCCGATGATCCATATTTCCATGCGGTCGATACACTTTGATCATGCAGCCGTGGCACATAGAATTCTGAATATTTCATTTGTATTTTCGGCTGAAGCAAGAAACGCAAAACAATGAGAAAGTAAACTACAATTTTAATATAATTTCTCACCATTATTCTTTCACCTGATAGAAAAAAGAAAATTGACATTGAATCTATAATGTTAACATTTTAAATTCTGACTGATATGTACGCAGAGCCGCATGATATAATTCAGGAAAAAACATCATAGAAATATTACTTGATCGATTTTCATAACATCTTTCAATTTCAAGTTTGTTAAATTGAGTTAGACAATGATCGCTATCGTGTAATTGCTAAATACCACCTGCTTTAGTTTTAATTGATCGTCCTACGTAAAGTTTAGTTTTTAAAATTAGTATTGAACATTAAAAAAAAACACTCACTTTTATTCGATCCTTGTTTCAACATGTCAAGAGAGGATTCACAAAAGCATTCATTCTCACCTACGAATAAGATCGTCCCGGGAGTTCTAGTAAATACCATTGATATTAAACCATCCAAACGATCACTCGTTTGATTGAAATGCATATGTATAATGTCATTCATAATCATGAATCGTAGGTTAAGAATGTCAGCTAGCGTAAGTATAACATAAACGTAATTAATACTCTCATAGCAGCAGCCGATGTGCGCATCGTTAACCATCATGCTAAACTCAGATTCAAATAAAATCAAATTGTAATGTATTGTACAGGTATATGAATTTTTATATTATTGTATTAATTAATTTTTGTAAGATATTGAATCCTGATTTAAGATGTTACCTTTCATTCTAGCTATTTAAGTAATGAAAAAGAAAAGACATGAGCCAACTATGCCTCCAATATATAAAAATCGTTAGTACTACGTAGTCAGCTAGTAAGCCGCTCATAGTCTAAGAAATGTTTTCCGATATTTTCGCCAGCGATAACTTAAATTGATATATTCAATGTATAACTAATTAAAATTATTTTCTAAAAGTTTTAATTATATTCTGTTCGTCCATGTAAGTAAATAAATATACAATAAGCCTTTTTGATAATATTGCCTTGTACTAACTGCGATGGCAAATGAATAGAGATGAAATGAATTAGCCGCTTCAAGCACTGCAGCAGCATCATACTCACTCATCTGAATAATATTGTTCATTTGTTTATGAAATAAACAGATTGGTTCAATCCGGAAGAAGAGAACTATTTCATAATGTTCATATGAACAACAATTTCCTTAAAAAGACAATCACTATTAATGTAGATCAGTGAATGTCTAACGTTTGGATCTTGATGAATGAAAGCCACATTGAATGTGATAAGACCATTTCGGAAAACAAGAATAAATTTAATGACACTCCTAAAATCTTGCACAACCATACTTCATGGTCTAAACATATGTGATGCATCATTCTATTCGCAATCTTCACTATCACATATCATCTTCAATATACACTTTGCTTAAGATCAGTTTAGTCAACTGAGAGCATGGACAAAGTGTTACTGGAGATATTTCTTGGTCATTCTGCTTGACATCCGTTCCCAGAGAAATATGTGCCTTGGAATTTAATCTATCAAATCAAATTAACTTTTTCAGAAGTTAGAGAATAAAAAAAAGAATTCATTCGAAACTATAGCTTACAGTCTCGATCTGCATCTTGTATGGTCGTCAGCGAAAATTCAGATAAATACGGAAAACTAGCTAACACAGAAGATGGTTACTCTTTGAATTATGTTAAGTGAAATATAGATGCGCTCATTTCTGCCATCGACTAATAAAAGTAGTCCTAACTGATTGACAGCAAATATTACAAATTGTCACAAAAAAACATGTTTCTACTATACTTTTATCATATTAGAGGAAAAGAGTGGATCAACTTATTCAAAACTACTACACAATTTACACTTGAGAATTAAGGGTCAATAACTTGTGTTTTACTTAAAATACTACTAATACTTTCATATGATCATCTCGAAGATTCGTAACAAGTCAATAAACTTTAATTCTACAGTTTCAATCTTTGAACAAATGTTATTTGCATTCATTTCATACTGACAAAGTCTTCCATATTATATAAAAATGCCTAAAGAAATTTACAGAAATCTCAATGGGCCTGGAAAACGTAAATCCTAGGAAGAAGCTGCTTAGTATTTTCTTGGTATTCATCCAATGGTGAAGGACTCTGTCTGGAAAAACTTTTCGATGAACAACATGATTGTTCGGCACTCTTTAAACAAATCATGCTATTAAATCAATATATAAATATATTTGCATAAAAAAATTTCAATTGAATCGTCATCATCAAATGAAAATCTTTTGCAGAAAAGAAAACTGAAGAATCGTTGTTTTAGTGACTTATGAATAATAATTCTCACCAAGTATGAATAATGCAGAAAGAAATACAAGTGAATATTTCAGTGATGCCTAATCACGAACATCCATTCGAAGAAAGACGAGAGAATATTGAGATCGATAGAGTGATAAAATCGGTTCTTGAATATGAATACTAACTCTTCCATTGGTACTATGAAGAGTGCAGCTAGTTGGCCGATTCTATATCGAATTGACCAGAAGATGTTCATAGATTATTTTCAATATTCTATTCAATGGACAATCATCCAATATTCGTTCTTCAATAAATGAAATACGTGGCTGTGGGTGTACATATCGATGTAGATGTAGGTGCGAACGTTTTTCTTTTCTTGATTCAACCATCTACATTATAGCCATAAGTCCGCATACACAGCCACTTTCCAACTACACACGTCACACTCATCCCCAACATTTAGCCCGCTCGAGAACCTCATCTACCCTAAAAAATTGAAAAAGACAATGATATTCAAGGTTACGATTAGGGGTGGAAGGTGGATATTTTCCTAATGCAAACTCATAATATTTCTATACGATTCCGCCGAAACTGCGAACCTAAAAAGAACCAATAATTAGCACTTCCTTCTCTCCTTCTTACAATCATAGCAATCTCATGAATATATGAAAGGTTGAATTGAAGAATTAAAATACGATCATAACCTTTTTGCTTTAGTCTTTTCGAAAGAATACGATTGTATAGTAAACTGCGCTTAAGAGTGAAAACTAATATTAAATTTTCATATCTTTTAGATTCTTCAATTAATCTGATCATCTTGGTAAAGTGCACTTAAATTAAGAAGAAAAGCTAACAGTGACTTTTCATATCATTAATATTGTTCAAATATATCTCATCGGATTACTAAATTGCATTTCAGCATTCCTGAAACAGCGAAATATATCGTTTTCTTAGTTTGATACTTCATCGCATGGTTTCATACTCTTAATTGACTTGGGACCTTTCATGAGGTCCACACATTGGGTTTAGATTGTAATAGACACGGAGAGTGTGGACTTGAGTGTGGGTGTGAATTTGATGTGGAGGATTAAGCCGAGAAAAGCACACATCTACGCCCATAAACACATCGGAGCTAGCATCCACACTCATCCGCACCCACCCACACTCTTGCTTACCGACGTTTTCATCATTATCGTATGCTAAATCTTTAATAAACACACTTCGGCCTTAAGAGTATATAAATAGTACATGAATCGTTGCTTCGATTTCATTGTCACAAAGTGAAATTATAGAAATGAAATTAACAATATTCATTCACTTGGTTGCCCTAGTTGCTTTGGTTTATGCTGAGACCCAACAAGAATGGTATAAATCCCAGATTGAGACGCGTGTCGCTCCATTATATGTTCAGGCGTATCGTAATCTTGCGAATCGTGTGGTCAATGAACTACTCACCATCGATATTATCTCGTTGAATGACAATGGCGTTGGTAAATTAGTCAATCGCCTTTACTGCGCTGTTCGTGAGGTGTACAATTTACTTCAACAATCTGTGTTGGCCAGTGAACAACTTCAAATCGACGTCAGTGATCGTCTCGCACGAAGTATATCTCAGAAAAGTACTTATGAGCAGGATGTTCGCGACAAAGAGAATGTTATTTCTCAAGTGCATGAAGCTCTTAACGGTGCATTGAATCAATTAGCATTAGCTGAGCATGCGGTCATCGAAAAAGAGCAAGCAGTTGCTAGTGCTGACAAGGCTGTCCGTGATGCTGAATACGCTGTCGAACAAGCAAAAAAGTGTCGAGGTAAACGAAGCTGGTTCAGTCAAATTACTCGCCCTATTATTCGCCCGATAGAAAATGCAATCAAAGATGTGATTATCAAACCTATATGCTCGGTGATCAACTATGGCGGTATTAACAATGCAAAGAGTCGACGACAAGATGCTTACAATCAGTTACATAGCGCTCAAGCTCAAGTGCAACATTATCGTCAGCTCGTCACAGGACATCGAGCAAGAAAGCAAGACCTTGAAGTACAACTGCAACAATCTCGATCACTATTGGAGAAGGTTCGAGAAGCTCTTAAAGTTTTACAAAGTGAACTTGGCGTAACAGCCAATATTACTCGAGAGGTAAGTGAGATGTGTAAAAATGAGCAAATTTTCACAGTAAAACATCAATAATCCATCGAAATGTCCTCATAAACATTTTTTTTCTATTTTTGATTTAGTTGACAATAGTGAATACTGAACTGAACGCCGTGTTTACAGGTTCAACCGTTCTTCATGACACAGTGGCTTATTTGGTCGATTTTGAATTGCTTATCAATCCATTAAATGCAATTCATGAATCGATTCAACTGATTACTGCCCTTGACACGACAGCACTGATTAGTCAGAATGAAATCGCACATTTCAAGAAGAGTGTTAGTCAAATCGCTACTCTTCTACCAAAAATGCCGTTCAATTTAAACACGGATTTTACTTGCTAGATCTTTTTCTTTCTACTTCCGTTCATGACTTCAAGGATTAAAATGCAAAAATATGATTGAAGAAAGAAATTAACGATTTTGAAAGCAATCTTTCTAGGATTTTCATCTTTTAGATAAGATAAGGATGGTACTCTTCTGTGTGATTTTATTCCTCATGCTAACAGTACAACTTGATGCGGACAGTTTGTTTGCGGTTGAACCGTCTCTTGCTCGATCAATGTTTCTTCCCGCTGATCCAAGTCAAGATCCATTCATTGATCTAGAGATGAATCTTCTCTCCAAATTATCTTATTCCACCTTCAGAGATGGTACAGCTCAGTCTCTTCTACTTGGTCGTGCTCGTAAGTGTAATATCTCTCCTGAAAACTATTGAAATATTCAAATTTTCATATCAGAAGGCTCTGCGGATAATCTTCAAGAAGCTGAACGGAACGATCAACTAGAAATACAAGGTGATATCGATCTTTTTACTTTTCTCGGTCTACTCGGCAATGGTCCAACCACGATCAATTTACTCGGTCAAATTATGGTCATATCAAGCAAAAAGGATTTCTCATTTCGAGCTAATTTGCCCAATGGAACATTCAAATACGTGAAATATCCGGATTCATTTAAAGCAACACTAGTTCAATTAGCCAATGAAGCGTACTATGCTTTCCTTTCGGCTCATTCGAATATGAATGAAATTCAACTTAATATGCAACAAATTCCAGGTCATGTCAAAACAGCACTTAAATTATTGATCGCAGCTCCATTTCCAATGCTCGAAAGACTCCTACCTGCCTCACTGAATAATATCGAACGGATCGGTTTTGAATCTTCCAATCTATCATACGCGACGCATAACAAGTTTTCTGATGTTCAATTATTGATCGGTATGTGAAAGATATAGATATACTTCATTGATATGTATTGACTTTTCGATTATGTGAAATACATTAGGAGTTACTCATTGGAAGATATATACTGCGAAAGGAGAACAACAGTAGGGCACATCTCAGCAGAAGTATCAGATATTTTCAACATGCTTTTACTTTGATTTTCTCATTAGAGGTGGAACTTTACTATTAATATTAAAGCATAAAGATAAATGAATCCTTTATTCTTAATAAATAAAGATAAAGTGAAGGAGTGAAGGATTCTTTTATCTTTGTCCTTTATAGTAAGGATAAAGAAGATAAAGGGTCACCCCTATTTTGTATCTATCATGCTCAAGGTGAAGAGAATCTTCATGCAGGATGAAAGATATCCTCAACATGTTGCAGATTTTAATCTCGTATAAATCACCCTGGAACATGCGTCTTTGCGTATTGTTATCTAGGTGATTGTTCTCTAAAAATTGATCTCTGCGTCTCAAGCTGAAAAAATAAGAGCTTTCTACTTTTCTCTGTAGGCGAAGTAAGTGAACTCACAAGTAATTCAGCAGGTATCACTGATCAAAAATTGTCTGAGACAATTATTGAATTAAATAAAACCGATGCTGCCAAGAATGCGCTGAAAGAAAAAGAAGCTGTCATTAAGGAAAAATACAACGAACAAGCTGGCAGAGTTCGCGATGCACAAAGACAATTCGAAAAAGCTCTCAAAGAAATCCCAACAGGATTCAATTCAATGATACAGCAAGCTGTCGGCTCCGTTCTAGACACCTTTAAGATTGCAGTAGGAACCGTTGTGTGTGCTGGTGGAATTCGACCTAATTGTATGCCTGGTGCGATCGGGTCGACAGCTGGAGCGGCTGCCCAAAATGCTATTTCGAAAGCAGAACAAGCACGACTTGCTCTTCAAGAAGCAGAAGCACGATATGATGCCATTTTTAAAGATTTGATGACTCATTATGACGAGATGACAAAAGTTATGGTTCGGTTGGCATCACTCGACATGACCAAAATTGATTATGAGCAACTAATTCCGATCTTTAAAGAAGCTATTATATATTTGAGTGAAATTCGAAAGCATTGGGGCAGATTAATTGATTTCTTCGATACTTTACGGATTCGAGTTCAGGTATAAAGAAAAATATGCATTTTACTATCTCATACCCTTGTTTGATTCCATAAGAAAATGGTGAATGAACGGAGTATTTACTTTAAGAAATATTTGTATTTATTATTATTCTTTTCCATAGATTACTGTGAAGAATTCGTTCGCAAAATTTATCGATTGGATGAAAACGACTATAGGAATGGGCGAAGATTATCTCACTCAAGAAATTCGAGCTATTTATCTCGATATGTTGAAAGAAGATATCATTGGAATTCATCGTGAAGCTCACCTTCTTTTCATCATGTCGAAAACCTACTATGATGTATCACGAGAAAATATGATGGATCAATTGGCGAGCTTAGCTAAGATGGTCATGGCGTCATCAGATACAGAACGGAATCAACTTAAAGATCAATTGATGCAAGATACAAACATGGTACAATCCAAAGTCAATCGATTGGCACTTCAGCGTAAAATAGAATATGAAGAGGCTAATGCAAAACGTCAACATGAAATTGAAGCATTCATTCAACAAGCAACTCTTGGAGAGCTTGAACAAGTTTAGGGCGTCGGCGTTGAATGCGTGTTCTTCTATTGTTAATCAAATCCAATATTTACCAAAATAAATTACTTAGTTAGTTTTGAAAAAGACGAGCCATGTGTTCAGGGTAATAATGATTTAATAAGGCAGATAATAAATCTGTGGAACTTCTTTGCTGTTAAGCTTATTGATAATTCAGGGGTATGACTGTGAATCGTCTTGTGCTGTAAAAGGAAGAGTGTAATAATCAATCCTTGCCTTGTACATCAATTTTCAAATATCCTTCAAGGGTTTATTACTCGAGGGAGTTATGACTTCGAGAATTAAATTCAAGCTCTTAGTATTCTAAGAGTATCGGTGCATTCTTGTAAGCTTTCAATAGAAGTTTTTATTATTTTACGTTCAAGGGTCTATTATATTTGGAATTAAAGCTAAGCGTTAATGAGATTTGCATGAGGATACAATATTACATTTTTAGCAAGAAAATCAACATTGTTTGTATAAACATGGATTTTTCAGTGCCCAATTTTTAAGTACTGATTCACAAAGAAAACATGTTTCTTATATCTTGCACTAATATGTTTTGCTCATTCTAGTCAACATATCAGATGTGGAGAAACACTCCTTAAGTTTATTCTAAGATTTAGTTATTGTGCAGGACTGAAAGGAGCCGTAGATTAGCAAGCATTCAAAGGGCATATGAAAATGCAACGTACAATAAACTCTTTTTAGGGCACACCAAATTTTCCTAAAACTTTTCCCATCGTATATGACCTTTTTCTAAATTTTTTTTACCGTACATCAAGTTTTCCTTGCCCCCTTGTAACTACATGTCCCAAGGGCCTTCAGTGCATTGACGTCCATGTGAATGACACAACGACAAGGGGTGTCTCACTTCCACCTACACTGTCTCTCTCTGAGAATCGGAGAGGAGAAAATAGACCGAAGAGAAAGAGGATATTTGTGGGATTAGCTTTGTCAGATTTCTTTCAGTCGTAGTTGAGTAAGTTGTAATCGGGACGGGCTAGAAGTAGCGAATGTATGCCTATTCAATTGTACTTGTAGTCTGTACGAGTTAGAAGTAACTTGTGTGTGTGTCTTATCCTCAATAAAAGAACTATAAATCATGTATACGAAAAAAGAGTGGATCTCTTCTCTTCTCCTCATATTTCTCTCATATCATCCTTCTCATATCTCCTCCAACTCTACTGATTCCTCTTTATTAAACTCATCCGTCTCTTCCTCATATTCAGGCCCCTTTTTCGTTGCACCACATATGAACTTCTTCTAAACCCTTGTAAGGGTTTCTTAATCTACGTTATTTTAACAGTGTCTGGCTGTGAGTGTAGTCACGCATGTGGGTCTGAGTATCAATGTGAGTGTGGATTTTATTGTGGGCACTGACGTGGGTATGTGTGTACATTTGGACTTAGCTGTAGGTGCGAACGTTTTTCTTTTCTTGATTCAACCATCTACATTATAGCCATAAGTCCGCATACACAGCCACTTTCCAACTACACACGTCACACTCATCCCCAACATTTAGCCCGCTCGAGAACCTCATCTACCCTAAAAAATTGAAAAAGACAATGATATTCAAGGTTACGATTAGGGGTGGAAGGTGGATATTTTCCTAATGCAAACTCATAATATTTCTATACGATTCCGCCGAAACTGCGAACCTAAAAAGAACCAATAATTAGCACTTCCTTCTCTCCTTCTTACAATCATAGCAATCTCATGAATATATGAAAGGTTGAATTGAAGAATTAAAATACGATCATAACCTTTTTGCTTTAGTCTTTTCGAAAGAATACGATTGTATAGTAAACTGCGCTTAAGAGTGAAAACTAATATTAAATTTTCATATCTTTTAGATTCTTCAGTTAATCTGATCATCTTGGTAAAATGCACTTAAATTAAGAAGAAAAGCTAACAGTGACTTTTCATATCATTAATATTGTTCAAATATATCTCATCGGATTACTAAATTGCATTTCAGCATTCCTGAAACAGCGAAATATATCGTTTTCTTAGTTTTGATGCTACATTGCATGGTTTCGTGCTCTTAATTGACTTGGGACCTTTCCTGAGGTCCAGATTGTAATAGGCACGGAGAGTGTGGACCTGAGTGTGAATTTTGAATGGAGGATTGAGTCAAGAAACGAAAAGCAGCCACATTCATATAGTCGTGCTCGCCGACACCGACATCCTCATGTTCGATATTTTCTATAGGTAAAAATGATTATGAATTTATTTAAAAACTATGCTGTAGCGTGTGACATGCTTATTTGTATTAAAATTATTGCCGACAGACAAAATTGTACATACAGTTATTCCATTCATAACGCTTGAGATGTTGCGGGGAGGAAAATCTCTGATACTTCAGTGTCAGATCCTTGACGAAGATTGTCCCGATCCTGCCAGGATTCGCTCTTTTTTTCTGAGGAAACGGCTATATCTTGAAAGAAGCGTATAGCCGCGGTTTCTCAGGAACCTATCAAGATTCAAAACAAGATTTTTATAAAGATTTTGACAAGTTTTCCATTGTTATTGGAGATACGATTAAGTCAGGAATTAGGTGATTCCCGATAGAAGCATGTAGCGACGGAATCGCAGGATCCTACCCGGATTTCAATTATTCAAAATTGGAGAAAAAAGGATTTCTGATAGTGTTTTTCAGGATATGACTCGGCATCCTCAAAGATCTTATCGAATTTCTCGGCAGGATGTTTGCAGGAGTTTCTAAATAGAACACAAGAGAAATGAACAGATAGAGTATTGAGCTCTAGACCTTGAGTTTACGTACCAATCAGCGTACCCAGCTGGATTTGCCATGTTATTCTATACTGCCCTAAAGTTCAATATCTTCATTTCTGACTTTAATGTTAATTTCTAGTTGAATTTCGTGTGAATACAATTTATCTCGTAAAATTCTGAAAATGCAGCATGATTTTGCATATTTATTCTCATAGGTGAAACTTTACTAAATTATTTATTTCAATACGATTGAATACGTATTTTGAATATTTTTGGTGCATAATCAAAACTATGCACAGTTTTTCTCGAAAGATTCTTTGCTGGCGAAAACGATCTATTTAATGAATAAGATTTTATAATGACTTATTATTATTCAGATTTTGCTCAACATTATTACTGAAATTTCATTGTGATCTATAGAATTATAAGTAGTGAAGACATCCTAGCTTGAATCTAGCTGAAAACGCGAAAAAACCGTTCCATTCATTTCTACTATGTTCCTCACAGGATCGAGGTATGTTCAGATTTCGAAAAAAGGAAATTACGGAAGCTTCTGTAATTTCCAAGAACACGTTAACTCACAGAAAACTATTGTCAAAATTTTGGGACGTTACAAAACTTTGGGAAATTTCTGAAATTACCTCATATTTCGAAGTAACGAAGGTTTTGAAGGCATTATTTCCAAAATTTCCGTAATTTCCTTTTTTGGAAGTCTGAACACTGCTGAATTGGTGATACTCTTTCCATTCAGTTGAGTGAAATTTGACTTCCAGAATCTTATACACGACCGAGTGGAATAAAATATTTTGCAGAAAAATATTTTCCATTGCAAAAAATGACCTCAACTCCCCTCAGTTCCTTTTAACTATTTTTACCTCTGGCCCCCCTCAGGGTTTTTTCGGAATGGAAAGCATTTTCACTAGAATAAATGTTATTCGACTAAGTTTTTGATATCAATTCCGAATATTACATGCATTTTGCTGGAAAATAAAATTCAGATAGTCAAACTTGTCAAGTACAATTCGAATACATAGTATATTTCTACGGATGGCGAAAACATCGATCTTTTTCCTGAATTTTCCCCAAAATGAAAACCCACATGTGCAGTTCTGTATATGCCGAATTTTATGGAGCATCTTTCTGTAATAACATTTTTCAAATTATAATGACCTAAAGTTTCGAAATCCAAGGTGAGATCTTAAAAAAATACATTTTAGTAGTGAAAATGCACTGTAATGGGAATATCATCGTTTCTCTGCCCCTAATCATTCAATCATCGAAAAATTTTTACCGTATATACAACATGGTTTACTCTATCGAACTACGATAATATGACTTAGAAAGCTATGTTTTAAACAAATTTTCGTAATCCTATGCTCACAGGTGGTGTACGGAGATATACAACTTGTGAAAGCCATCACTCGTCAAGATAGGTCCGTTTATCGAAAACATTTCGGAATAAATGTGATTTTGTATCCTCTACAATCTGATGAAAAAAAACATGTATCTCGAAAAAATCAACTTTCTTTGTAATCCCAGATCAAATGTTTTTATTGAAAATCCTCTTGTTTGAGAAAAAGTCTGAAAGATTTATTGATTATTAACTTACACAATTCAAGAAACTCAAAAGTGTACTTGTCTCCTTTTTTAGCGTTCTGGCGAAAATTTCGAATTTTGAAGGGAGTGGGGGTTTAAGATAAGAATAGATTCTCGAATAAAGTTCATATGTAATGTTTTGAGAAAGAAATGAAAATTTTTCTTGATCGTTCATGGGGAATTGTTTGCTAAAAGTTGACCAGGTGTAATGCATATTTCATGGCGCTCGTTTTTTGCTGATGGTCGTATATCGTCACTCGATGCATCAAGATGAGGCTTCGAATTGAGTACGAATGTATCGGTGGGCACTGAATACCAGTTTTTAATCAAAAATGTTAAAAGATGCTCTTCTGAGTCAATACCATTGGGTTTATTGAATGAAATCGATCAGTATCCATATGCATTTTATTTCTGGAAAAACGATAACGAGATGCTACATGATGAAGAGTACCACATATTACCTTGACTGAACTCAATATATTATCTTATTTCAGATGAATTGGCATTTATTGGTGGATCTAGGATTTGGGTTGGGGATGCGGTTTCCCGAAAGAAAGTAGATCATAAGCGAACAACACATTTTGAGCTGTATTAGCGGTAGCCAGAGCTTATTTTTTGTTCATTTTTGCTGGAAAAATCGAACAAGTTCTCTTGGAAGTGGGTTTCGGTGTTGATAAATGTAGATTTTCATGAAAAGAATAAACATCCACACCTTTTTTACCCTTATTATACGGATAACCCTTGAGCGACCCGATACTATGGGCTGAAATTTTCATTGTACGCTTTCTAGGCTCACGCACATATCTCCTGAAAACTTCAGCAGGATCGCTTGCTCTAGGGTAGAACTAAATTTTTGACATGGGACTGGGCCTTTAATTGGGATTTTTCTGAATTATATCAAATTGTACTTTTTGTCACGCTATTCTCCTCTACTATTGTCATTCATCTTGCTATTATTTAGGTTAATTTTCTTTCTTTGAAAAAGAAAATTTTCTTATTGCATCTGTTCAATAGTGATAATTTTAGGTTTTGGTCATCGACTTTTTTATGACTTACGTGAAGAACGTGATTCAGTCAAAGAAACACTTAACATAACCTAGGAATGTGTTCATTCTTCCGGTTTCACTTTGCTTCATATTTTTCCATTCTAGTTAAAATGTTTCATTTGTAGAGTGGGGCAAGATTATTTTGATCAAGAACCTCATGGCTTTGAAGAAAGAACAATTGATCTATATGAGAAATAAAGAAAAACACTTGTGGATATTTTCTTTCTTCTTCCAGACTCACACACAATCGGATCATAAATTTGCAAATAATATTTTCTATGTAACAAATCTTCTCAATAAGTCCGATACAGTGCACATTGATTTTGGCCAATAGAAATTTGAAGTTCAAATCCTGTTTTGTTTCATAATATGAAACTAATGTTTGACAAATGTATCTAAGTCGTAAATGTGATTTCTTCTCTCGTTGGGGATTGGCTTCGACTTCAATATGAAACGAGTAGTGGTGGAACAGCAGCAGAAAATGAAAACAAGATTTGTAAGCACTAATCTTATTTACATCATTGGTGATCCGTTTGATGAACTTTTCAATTTATTTAGGCACCTTCATTTGTTTTATTGATGCAAATCGTTTGTTTTATGATTTGTATCGAGGTTGTGTTTCTTTTTAAATAAATATATTATTCGCTTTGCATGTGATGAAGAAAGAAAGCTGAAGTGTTATCAAACGAGAAATTTTCAACAGCTCAGTTGATTACTATGAATACTGTTTAGATGTTGATCTAAGTAGTAGAGAAAAAAAGTCTCACTGACAAGCTGTTTATAACTTTAAATGTTTAACTTTTGATAAGCTCAACTATTGTTGTCATTGAAAGCCTTCGCCGAAATTCTCAACGAAAAATCGAAAAGATAGATAACAGGGAAAAAATGATGTTACCTTTCAAACATAACGAATGAATTATACGACACAATATGGTGATGGCGAGGTCTTAGGGGCAAAAACAACGCATTTTTAGAGTCCTGATAACTGACTTTGGTAAAACAACTCAGTTGTGGTAAGCAATTTATTTGAGAAATTTTGAAATTAAAATACATTATATAGACAACCAAATGCATAGCTTCAATATGATTACCCTATTAGAAATGGTTCCAGTGCGTATGAAACCTAAGATGATGATCGAAATAGTGACGTAAATCAGTCAACTGCTTATATGTATGTCAGTTGGATTTTTGCCGGACTTTTTTTAACCCCTTTTATGTCACACAATCATAGTACTTCAATAGATTTATCACGTTTTGAAGATATTTTAAACATTAAAAATAATCAAACTTTTCAATTTTATCCTCATATTTTTCATTAGGTTTTCACACCACATAAAAATGAATCGGAACTATTGTCATTGGGTCATACATAATTTGACAACAGAAACACTATTGAATTACCGATAAAGTCTTGAAATGTCACTTTCTCATTGACAGAAATTCCAAAGTTGTCGGATCATATTGGTAAGATGTTTAAAAACTCATACAGAGCGGAGACCGAAAACGAATCAAATTGAGATTTTGAAAAAGTAGGCCGAATTGAATCGAATACAGGAATCAACCGAATCTAATCGGATCGAATTGAGATTTTTGTATTCGTTTCGGTCTCTGATGCCGATAGGAATTAGTGAAGAAAAGAGTCTTCACATTATTCACTAATCTGTGACATGAAGGTAGAAAGAGATACAGCAATAGGGAAAAGTCAAAGTAATGCGTAGGACAATATTATTGATTCTCGATCCAAAGCCATGCTACAGCACTGAAATAGTAGTCGAGTTTTGAGTTTTTTAAAGACTAAATGCATAATCCATTATTCGTGTAGGATATCGATTTTTTATCAATGTTTTTGATGTTAGAAAGACCAATGAAAAATTCATGGAGATCCTGCTAGATAAAAATTTAAGTAAGCTTTGAATAATTGAAAATCTGGTTGATTGCTTCACGAAGAACAAGGTTATGTATAAAAATTGACATGCGAGTGTTTTGATCGAGTTCAAAAAGGATTCATAGTTTAATCTGAAATGTAAATGTTAAATCACAGATGGTAAATGAGAAACATTGGACGTATATTTGATTGGGTATCGATCCGAAAAAGAATTTGTGGTGGACAGTAGGGACATTTGGGTGGCGCGAAAATTGAAGCGTACTACGAAAAAATGGAATATCAGTGTTTATCTGTCCATTAGAGGCTCTTATGGATTCAGTATGGAAATCGTTGAAAATGCTAAATATTTTTGAATAACACACTGGTGAATCTTTTGTTCTCAATCGTTATAGGGAATAGTGTATCCCGTATTTAAATGAATTTTTATCGTTGTCTTCCACTGAGGTATCTATATTGATATGTTAAATCTATGGTTTCGTTTTTAACCGTATCTCCGGTTGTGTCACGCGATTCTGGTGTATGTCGCAATTGTAGGAAAACTACACCTACTTGCCAATTATAGCAAACAATTTCTTTTTGTTGCTTTGGTTGTGGAACATTTTGTTCACGCATCTCTCTAGATAACCTTAACTGTCTATTGATTGTCTAAGTACCCCTAGTGTTTCCTGTATCGTGATTCGATTGTCCTGATGATTTAATTGTTCAACTTGATTTCCTTTTGAGAAATACGCACAACCATCACACCGCTACCCCTCTCTCATCCCTAAAAATGCTAGCGGTAGAGCTTCCAAGGACTCATATAACTGCGTAAATAAATATTCTTAAAGCCCCCATAGTGAAGGCAATAATGAAAACTTTGCGATTACGAGAAAGCAGAAACAACGTTTGATAGTGCTTGAAACCGCTTTAACTTTCGTGCGTGATATAGGAAATGTATTACTACCAAATGAAACCAAGGAAGGTTGTTTAAGAAAAATGGAAAACTTTCGGATCGTATACGAAACTATCGAAAATTTTCGTACAAAACATTCCAAACCTTTCTACAGTTTACAAAACCATCAATTATTTTGAATAAAACATACTGAGCCTTAGGCAAAATTTCAATGTGGCTAAAGTTCCGCATAAATAATTCAAACCATCGTGGATTATCTACGAAACTATCAGACGCTCCGTACAAAATATTAAAAACCTTTCCACAGTTTACGAAACCATTACCAGTTTTGCATAAAATATACCGAACCTGAAACAAAATTTCGAAATGGCCGAAATTCCGCACAATGTTTCGAAAATTCCGGATTATCTACGAAACTATCAAACCTTTCGTACAAAAAATGGCAAACCTTTCACTTAACTATGGAGAAGCAAAAAGTTCGGAACAAATCCTACAAAACTTTTGGGCTGGCTGAAAAACTATCAGACATTCAGTCCAAAATATTCCAAACCTTCCCACTGTTGAGGAAACCATCAATGGTTCTGTTGGCATATTAAGAAACCGTTTGCCATCTTACGGAACTTACTTAGAGTTTCGGAAAAAGATTGCGAAACCTCGAGGAAGCTGCTGAACTTTTAATACTTCTGGAAGAAAAGAACTAAACGATTTTCGCCCTATAGAACTTAAAATAGTTCTGCGCTGAAGTGCGGAACTCTTGCGGTTCAGTAAAAAATCGTTTTTTTTCCTGTGTAGGTTGATCCTAAATTATGTGAATTTTCTGCAGTTTTTTCTTTCAATCTTCAGTAATGGTAATGCGTGCCAGTTGTCGTGAGATTCCTGCCAATGCCAAATGGTCACAGACGGGTGTCACTGTAGCTGGGGGAAACGGAGTAGGCGATGGAACCAATCAGCTCCATAATCCAGAGGGTTTGTTCGTTGATGATGAACAAACCATTTATATTGCTGATTGGGGCAATCATCGCATTGTCGAATGGAAACCAGATGCAACGAATGGGCAAGTCGTTGCTGGTGGTAATGGACAAGGAATTGGAGATCATCAATTGAATGATCCTAGCGATGTCATTATCGATAAAGAGACAGACAGTCTCATCATTTCCGACTGTGGTAATTCGAGAGTTGTTCGATGGCCTCGTCGAGGTGGAAAGCGAGGGGAAACACTGATTTCAAATGTCAAGAATATCGGTTTGACCATGGATGAACAAGGATCACTCTACGTTGTCGACCACGAAAAACATGCAGTTAGACGATACCAAAGAGGTGAAACACAAGGAAAAATAGTTGCTGGTGGCAATGGCCAAGAAAACTCGATTGTTAAACTCGATAGGCCTTGGTACGTCTTTGTCGATCGAGAACATTCAGTTTATGTATCTTGTGCTGGAAATGCTTGCGTGGTGAAATGGGAAGAAGGTGCAGCACAAGGTGTTGTTGTCGCGGGTTGTCAACGAGAAGGAAACAGTAGTACACAACTGAATTGGCCTCAAGGAATCGTTGCTGATCAATCTGGGAATGTCTACGTGGTTGATCGGTGGAATCATCGCATCATACGTTGGCCAAAAGGAACCAACCAGGGGAGTGTCATAATTGGTGGAAACGGAAAAGGAGACAATGCGAATCAATTTAATTGGCCCATAGGTTTATCATTCGATCGTCATGCCAATCTCTATGTCGTTGATTCATGGAATCATCGTGTTCAACGTTTCGATCTCATATAAACTCCAGATTTGGTGGCTAAAACATTTTATTGTACCGCTCTTATATCTCTTTTGCAATAAAACTGAGTGAAAATTCATTGCAAACATGCTTTACCTTTCTTATTGTTGTTCAGATAGCGCTCAAGCGCGACCAAAGACTATTTAATTCGCTTCCCTCCAGCGAGTGGTGAGTCGACGAGCTCGTAAAACTCGAATGTGTTTTGTGGATTTCATGATGCTGTTGATAAGAGACGTACACGACACGATGTACAGAGCCGCATAGCAAAGAAAGGGTAACGTTAATTGATTAGAGATCAGAAGGGAAAATAATTACTTACCTAATGGCGTTATCTCCTGGTACTCTCATATATATAACTGAAAAGAAAAAAAGGAAAAGGAAAAATATAGAAAGTGACATCTAAATTTATTTTGTTTGTATTGTGTCTTGGTGGGTATTGGATGTCTTGGACTTGTATCATTGAGTTGAGCTAAATCTGAAATATAAAACACAATGTTAGAATCGAGTAGCGAAATTCGAATGACTTAAAGTTGAAAATCATCTATATTTCTAACCATGGGAGAGAGAAATTTCTCTTCTAATAAACCATACGCATAATAAATTGAGAAATAATTGGATCACAAATATTCTCATATGTGTGTCTCGGGTTACAAGAATTTCGACTCATGGATATTTTGGCTCGAACAGAAACTCCGATTTTCCTATGCGTCTAGCAAGCTAAATTGATCGGCACATCAATTAAACACATATGTTTAATCCCTCTTAATGATCACATAATCTGTTAATTATGAACACGAAAGGGAGATTGTGAGAATGAAAATCAAGAATCTGTACCTCTCTACTGTACATGTTCATCAGCGAACAGAAATGATGAGGACGTTGGTGACACATGCATGTGACAACTAAGCTAAGAACTGGGTTGCATGAATTTCGCGGGCCAATATTCGGTTCTCCCTAAAAACTATACTCTAATAGAACACACTATTTCACCTGACCCGCGAAAAAGGTTCGATAGTCTTGAAAAAGCATCCACTTGCCTCCAAAGGCTTGAAAAAGGTTCGATAGTCTTGAAAAAGCATCCACTTGCCTCCAAAGGCTTGAAAAAGGTTCGATAGTCTTGAAAAAGCACCCACTTGCCTCCAAAGGCTTGAAAAAGGTTCGATAGTCTTGAAAAAGCATCCACTTGCCTCCAAAGCCTTGAAAAAGGTTTCACAAGAGAATCTCAAACCTTGTGGGTTTCATATTCAATTCCAATGGTTTAGTGCGAAGCCATTTGACATTAGTAAAAAGCCATTAGAATTTAATTTTAAACTCTAAAGGTTTGAGATTTTCTTGCAAAACCTTTTTCTGGTGTACGGAACTAATCAAAAGGTTTCATAGGAGAAGGTTCTTCCCGTGTGCCAGGGAAGAACTTTTGAAGGTTTCGTAGAACTCAAGAATTGTTTTTTAAGCCTTTGAAGGCAAGTGGATGCTTTTTCAATTCTACCGAACCTTTTTCGCGGGTTTGGTAAAAACACCGATTTGTTAGAGTGTAGAAAGGCGTTTTCGTGTACATTTCTTTTGAATAACCTCCAATGCAATAGTATCCGTACAAACCCATGTGAAAAAAGATGTAAAAAATCAGTTTTAATAATCAAAAAATTGATTTTAATCATACGCCTTAAAACAATATTTTTAGCAGTAATAATCACAACAAAATCAGATGATAATGGATTATTTCAAATATTATGATAATAATCGATTTTCGAAATTTTGTCAAATCGATTATAATCATGATATTTGAAATAATCGATTATCATGTGATGTTGTTGTGACTATTACTGTCAAAAATATTGATTTAAGACGTATGATTAAAATTGATTCTTAATTGATTTTTTGATTCTTTTTTTTACATGGGAATAGCAAAGCGTATTGTGTTCGAGCGGAAAGTGTTAGGACCCTAATTTCTTCACTGATGGATAGATTACAGCTTGTGCTTTAAAATGCACATTGATGCTATAATTGAAGATGAAGTTTACGATATGAAATCTCAAGATTTTTCAAAGGCTGAAATTGACTTGTTGCCGAGGTAAAATTATTCGTACTTTTTCTTGTTTTCACTTGCATTATGTTGACTAAAATATAAGATAATGTGTTCAAACTTAGTAAGAGACATATACAGACTCTAGGCTTTCTGAAATCTGGTTTCCAGTTGTTTTGTGTATCTAGAGTAGCAAGCAATCAGTGTCGAAAACACAGTCCGTAGATTCTGAGATTTTTCCAAAAGTTCTAAATATGGACAAGAATAACAATCACTCAAAGGGATGTAAAATGTAGAGTACTTTGAACTCTAAAAGAATACGTAAAAGGCGGTAGAAAAAGTCACTGCATGGATTTCATACATGGCATAATATAAAATAAGTGGAAAATAACAGTTGTCGTCAATTTGACCTTATTGGAAACTTGTTAATAGCTCACAATTAGGGGTGTCAGCGTTCCCCGTTCCCAAGCGTTCCGTTCCCAAGGAGCGGGAACTCATCTCAAATTTCGTTTTAAGCATTATTTCGATATAGGGACAGTGCACTGAAAAAAAATAAGGTGTCACACGAAACCTTCGAGGTTTCGTCAAGTTTTACTATACTATATAAATGTCCGTAGGATCATACGAAACCTATAAGAGGTTTAGCAATATCCAGGGTTT
>OENT01001280.1:0-49746 GCA_900239685.1 Rotaria macrura | reverse complement strand
TCAAGGAAAAATCAAACGTGAAGATTTATTCATAACAAGTAAATTATGGAATCAGGTAATGTGCTATTCTGAAATCATATAATTTACTATTTGGATTGCCCCTACAGTTGCAATGCTTTTATCTTTTAAAAGTCCACAAAATGATCGCGTGATCAATCAAGTTGACCTCATCGGCCAACACTTGATATAATTCGCTTTATAACTTATGCGAGAAACGTTGACCCAACAATCAGCTTCTTTTTCAGAGAAATCCTACTTTTACTTGTGACTTCTTTTCTGCGTGTGCTTTATTAAACACATCATTACAAAACTTGAATCTTCCGAGCACGAGAAACTTTGAGCTGCATTCTAATTATTCAAAACTTGATAATTTTCCCAGGTAATTCGCTTTTCGTTTCAGTGATGCGCTTCGGAAACACACAGTATCATTCGGAAGGCACGATCCAGCTAAAATTTGCACAGCTTCAGCTTAATAAAACGAGACAAATATTTTTCAAGAAAAAAACCTTCATTTAAATTAGCAATAACGAAAATCCTGATTTGAACTACAGATATTCATGAATGTGTCACTTGCACTCTAAAAATTCCTAAAAGAATGACCAGAATTACCGCTCTCATAATCATTGGTTTTGATTGGGCGAAAGGAAATAAACCAATGTGACAACCGTCAATAGTAAATGAGGTACACTTTTGTTCCTTATTAAAATAACTGAATTGTAACAGTAAAAAGCGACCATTGTGCTCTTCGGAAAACATATTAACATGGCTTTGAAAAACAACTGGTATAATAAATGACAATCTCAATAACTCTACCAAAACCAAGACTCGATCAAATTCGTCCAATGAAATTTAAGACAAACATTCGTTTCATTAAATGAAATTCGATAGACAACCATCTTGAATAAAACAAATATTTACGATCGAACCTAATAGTTTCTAACTGAGAGAGTATGTTCAGTGGTAATTACAGATTTGATGAACAACATTAGAAACGATGTAGACAACAAATTAATTACATTGAAATTGTCTTTTCTTGAAAACAGCGACTGGAGTATACTATCCCTGGCTCGATTTCTATCCACTATTTCACCGACAAACATATTTTATATGTTCGAATAAGCGTATCACTGTAGAGTACAACCAAAATTTTTGCTTTCTCTGCCGCGTCTTCTAGGATTTTCTCTAGATCAACATCAAAACTAAAACAAATCGGATTAACTGTCTGTCATGATGCTGCAGTTCTGTCGATTCATCTCGTTCCATGAACTGGACACCTGTCAACGGGTCGAATTTCCATTTTTGAAGATTTATCCTTTCAGGATTGAAAATAGAAAATTTCCATTCTTGCAGTAAATATTTGGAAATGTGCTACAGCATGTGAAATTCTCCTTTGTTGCCCTTCATTACCATATTCAATTTCTATCAGCAATTGATTAAATATTCTATTGACGAACAAGATCATTCAGCACAACAGCGAAAACAAGAACACTGCGACACATTCATACCTGTACAGGTACCGTAGTTAACAACACAGCACGAAATTTACTCTAAAAAAAGATGGTAAAATATTATCTGTATATGTATATATAGAGAGAGAGAGAGATAAACGTAGAATGTAAAAATTTTTGTCCACTATATTTCAGTTTTTTTTGTCGCATGAATATAGTGAATGGGGAAACTAAAGATAAAGACAGGTGAAACATAGGATATGGTACAAAACAATTACGGTTAATAGTTACTCGATAGTTAAAACTATGCTTTTATTGATTTAAATACACGAATCTAAGACTAGTCAAACCCGTTTTGTTCCTCTCTTCATTCAGATAATCCCTGAGTTGATAAGTATATGATTATATCTGCTGCTCGACACAACTTTTGATGATCGATCAGAGGTTCTCTATTGGACTAGTGCGTTGAAGATGGATGTTTGACAACGTCAATCAATTCAGGGACATCCTTGCGTAACAATATCCAAGTCTAGAGAGCCCTTTTTATGCCATCGTTCGTGTTGTTTATTTTGGCACTTGAATTCTTCGACCTTAGACAAGTATGTATTACTCCACAATTGATAGCAACGCTTGTTGTTGAATAAAGTTGAGCCGTGATCCTCGTTCGTAGGTTGAGTTATCCAATCACATAAGTGCAGTTTTTTGCTTCTCTTTCAGTGTTAGTTTTGCGTCGAGCGAAATACTTCTCTTACTCATTCAATCGATCTGTCACCGTGTGTTGTCCATCAGGTTCTGTCATTAGTAGCTCTCTCTTTTATTTAATTTGCTGATCGACTGCCTTGTTGTCGTCGGTACAATATCAGCCTGTCGGCTCTGATGGCATATCTGTTCTCAACTACATCTTGCTATCTAATCTCGATATCTTGCATGTTAACAATAAGAATGAAGGATGTTCTTTCAACGAGCAGCAATTTCAGAAAGTCAACAGCTACTGATCCAGTAATGCACCAGAGTTCATCGTTTCTTTTTCATGGCATAGAGTTTTATCGTTAAGACATTTTCTGCCTATTCAGGCGTGCTTCAGATAATATGTGACAAATACAGATATATTGAGATCGTTACACATGCTTTAGGAATTTCTCGGAAAGTCTCTGTAGAAACATTACCCAGTGAAAAATTGTCAGATTTTATGAGATTCTATGAGATTATCATCGGATTTTTGTGCAACAAAATCAAAATTATAATCGATTGAAATTTTTCAAATCCAAGATAATTTAATTTTTCATCGAAAATAATCTTTTAAATCAAGTATAATTTTGATTTCAATCAAATTTTACTTGATTTTAATCAAAATTAGACTTGATTTACAAGATTGTTTTTGATTAAAAATTAACCTACTAAATCAGGGTAGAATCTGGATTAAAATCAAGTAAAATTTGATTGAAATCAAAATTATACTTGATTTAAAAGATTATTTTCGATGAAAAATTAAATTATCTTGGATTTGAAAAATTTCAATCGATTATAATTTTGATTTTGTTGCACAAAAATCCGATGATAATCTCATNCGCTCAAAAATAGCTAAAAGAAATTAGATAGTTTGAGTTTGAATTAATGTCCGATTGAAAGGATTATTTCAAAATAGATTTGAAAATTCTTTAAAATATCTACTGATTCTTATTGTTCTCTGATTAACTAGAAACGAACAAATGATTGGACAATTGTTGGATATTTATATTTATGCGAGATGAATCAAATACACATTAAATTGAAACATGTGAATCTAAAAACTACATTTGAAATAGAGATGTCGTAAGCAAAGAATAGAAAACTCATGAAAACGAGCAAATATAAATTACGCGACAGCTTCGGAGAGAATTCGATTTGGTTTCGTGGCACGATTCTCTCGATTATGTTTGCAACCAAATAAAATTTTCATTTTAGACTTTTACAATAAAAATGGCAACACATGCAAACGAAATACTCAATATCGAATCCTATGTGACGCTTTCAAATAATAATACGATGCCAAGACTCGGTAAAACTATTCGTTTTTTAAAATAACGTTGCTTTTGTAACGAAAATGACTCTGTTAATAAAGGACTTGGTACATGGCGGAGTGAACCAGGGAAAGTACAAGATATCGTTAAAGAAGCCATTTTAAATTGTGGTTATCGTCATATTGATGGTGCATGGCTATATAACAATGAAACTGAAGTTGGTAACGGTATTCGTGAAGCAATACAACAAAGTCAAGGAAAAATCAAACGTGAAGATTTATTCATAACAAGTAAATTATGGAATCAGGTAGAAATATTTCATTTCTAAGCACATGTTTATTGCAATATTGTGCGATGATAATTTAATTTGAATATTTTTTTCAAGCATCATGCAGTGGAAGATGTAGAATGGGCTGTTCGTGACAGTTTAGAAAAACTTGGATTAGATTATGTCGATCTTTATTTGATACATTGGCCTGTTGCTTTTCAAAAAATGGATGAAAATCAATGGTCACAAAATGAAGATAAAACAGTTCGCTATTATGCAGAACATGTAACACTTCGTGATACGTGGAAAGCCATGGAACAATTAGTTGATTCTAAGTTGGTGCGTTCGATTGGTCTATCGAATTTTAAGCCATTGGAAATCGATGAAATTATTCGTACAGCTCGTATTAAACCAGTTGTTAATCAAGTTGAACTCCATCCATATTTAAATCAGCAAGAACTACGCAAATATTGCCAAAAACAAAATATCATCATAACAAGTTATTGTCCGTTGGCCAATTTAAAACGGCCAAATGAACGTGACGAAGACGTATCAGCATTATACAATCCAATAATAAAAGAAATAGCTAAATCTAAAGGTCGAACAACAGCACAGATTATACTTCGTTGGCATTTACAACATGATCTCACAGTTATTCCGAAAACGGCTACGAAAGAACGGCTTTACGAGAATTGTCAAGTCTTCGACTTCAACCTATCTGATAATGAAATGAATCGAATTGATCAATTGGAAACAACGAATCATAGACGTTTCGTTAATCCACCATTTTTAAAACCAGGTGATAAAAAGGTATTTGATGATTAAAGTAAACAATCAGGAGTCGTTTTTTGATTATTAAATGCGAATAAAAAACGATACAATTAAATACTTCAATAAATCATCGTGAATAAAAGGAATAAGTAATTGACATCAAGTGACTTTCGTCATTTGTGTTAACATCTAGTCTACAAACAAATTTCATACAAGAATGTTCAAGATATTGGTTCGGCCCTTTGTTTTGAATTAATCCTATGATTTATCGTGATCGATTGGTACGATCCGTATGCAGTCATTTATGGTAAAATACGACACAGTAACTCAAGCTGTAGTTCTCTGAAAGAAGTGAGATGGTCTTCTTGTTGCCATAGGCATGTCAGAACAGAACATCATTACACTGTTTCTACGGTAAATACTCGATGGCATATACTTGTCGTGATAAAATATCACAATGCACCTTATTAACCGGTAGTTCATGATGGTTGACGTCAGTATAGGTGATAGATCAGGTTGAATTGGATTACTAGTAGAACGAGTGATACTCCATAGGGCAGTTAATAAATACATTTCGGGGTGATTTAGTAAGAACGCGAAGTATAGATGGTGTAATTTGTGTTTAACAGGATGTGCTCTAGAAATGATTTATTTTGGCTCAAGATAAAAGAACAATTTTTAGAAGTGTACAACCAGAGTTCTTGCTGTCATTCTCTTTCTAATATTCGACTTCAGCAAAATCGAATTATTAACTTTTGGTCATTAAACTCAATGAAAAAAAGCTGACATTTATTTCATTTCCTTATCCTTGTTCAACGGCTGCCAAATCTCGTGCTTTAATCACGAGAAGTCTGATTTTTTAAATTTTCTTCTAGTTGAAAAATCTCTTAAATACATGAGCTAGTTTTTAGACACTTGCTCCTGACTTTTCTGACTTTTAAAAAAATCATATTTGATTCTGTTGAGATTCTAAATAATTAATTAGGACAAGCCAAGGTAAAGAAAAGACAAGCAAAAGAAATGTTGGGCAACACTTTATAGATACAGTAACCACCAAGAAACCTCTTATTTCTGTTGATATCATTAGTATTAAACTCATTGATTTCATAAACGAGGTCAATACGAAACTAAAGTTTAAATAATTAGTGGTCACTTTCGATGGAAAACTATAAAATCACTTAAGTTATAAGTTCATCAAAAGAAAATCTATTATCGTAATCTTTTCTTGAATTTGTGAAAAATTCTGAAAATGTTGCCCAAAAATTAATTGAAAATCTATAACTGCTTCATTAATAATCACATGAAAATAAAAAGACATCTGTACTATCTAAAAATCATCTGAAGCCAATAGAAATACTGGTCGATATTATTTTCTAAGTACTCTTTACTTTGTATGTTATTTCTACATTTTAGGATTGAATTTCAAATAACTAGTAATATGTTAGAATTCATTTGAATATTTCCGGTGTTTTTAATATCATACTCAGAGAAAAACTTGACAGTCAATCACTCGGCAGTTGTAGATTACCTACTAAACAGAATTCTGGACACTTCTATATTTTTTGCGATGGCTTCGAGTTCTAACGAGAATTCTCTATAATTCTACTCTATCCAAGAGTGTGCATATGAAACGATGCCGTGATGATTAAATAACAAAATTCTGAATAAGAGCTTTGCAAGCCGTTAATACAACAGTCCGCGTAGCTACTCGGTACAAGCAACTGGAGTAGTTGATGACTTCAAACGTAGAATAACTTCCTTCTACACTCTTATTTCCAACAGCATACTCATTCAGAATTCAAAACTCTTTTCATTACTATTTCTTTGGCAGAACATTCTGGTCAATAAAAACAATTGATCCTCTGCAATAATTGGCGAGAATAAATTGTATTTACATCAGAACGAGAAAGGAGGTTAGCTGAAAGAAGTTCAAAAAATTTCCCGTCGAAATAACGATTGCAAGTTGCAGAGATTTCAGGCGTTCTTGCAGTTGTGACCGCTCGTCACTCTTGATCTGAGTTACTTCTCGTGAAGTTAATAAGCAAAAGTATCATGATTGCTATTTGCGAAAATTTTTCTTAAAATGAAGGAAAACTATCGATAAACTGAATTCAAGCAGAACAAAAATATTCATGTAGCCCAGGTCGTTTGTCAACCTATGCTTATGAGAGACAGAAAATCGAAGAGGAATCATGTGATGAATATTGACTAGAATCATCAGATAAAAATAAGCACGATCAAATTTATGAACGACTCTTGTCAAGGACTCAACCAGAAAAAGCCTTTTAGGTCTGTATGTAAAGTGTGTTTTCTTTTCACTTCGACGAAAAATAGTTTTGTTTTTTTGTGATGATGATACGAACGAACAGGTGCTGATAAGAACTTTTTTGTCATGGGAGATAAAATGCTTCATGATGAAGTCGGAAGACGACTTTTTATTTTGTTTGAAAATAAATAAATAGAAACCAACGCCGAGAATAAGAGCAACTACTATGAAGAATTCTAGTTTAACTGGCGATGATGACATTGTTGATTTATTGGACAATCACTTGAAAAATGATTACCATGAAAATGAGCCGGGAGCAGCAATAGTTATTCTGATTAATGATCGGATTGTCTATGAACGTTGTTTCGGATTAGCTAATCTTGAAACAAATGAAAAAATAACGTCGAAAACAAATTTTCGTTTAGCTTCACTATCAAAGCAATTTACTGCTTACGGGATTGTTTTACTTGAGCAAGAAAAGAAATTGTCCCGAAATGACAACATTGGAACATATTTTTCTGATGAGTTTCAGAAAAGAAATCCATTGATAAGCAAGAAGATAACAATTCAACATTTACTTGATCATTCATCGGGATTACTAGATTATGAAGACTATGATTTAGTAGGTCATAAACAATGGTCCGATTATGATGTTATTGAGTATCTTCGTGATAAAACCTATTTTGAACCAGGCAGACAATATCGATATAGTAACACAGGCTATGTTATTTTAGGTTTAATTATTGAAAATTGTTCGTCTCGATCATTAGAAGAATTTTTTGATCAATATATTTTTCAACCATTTAATATGAAAACAAGTATTCTTTACAATTCAGAACACACTAAAATAGAAGATCGGGCCTTGGGTTACTCGAGGAATGAACGTGAACAATCTTTTAAACTTTCCGATCAAAGTTCAACAAGTGCAACGAGAGGTGATGGTGGAATTTATATGTCAATGAATGATTATCTTCAATGGTATCGTCGTTATTGTCCAACAGAATTATCGAAATCAACATTTCCAATTGATAAAACGCCATCAACAACATATCATTATGATTTAGGTTGGTTTTTAACTGATTCCAGTGGTCAAATACGAATGCATAAAGGAAATTCATGTGGTTTTACAAATCAAGTGTTGCGCATTGATGATCAACTAAGGAAAAGTCTCGTTCTTTATCTTACAAATATTGGATCGAATGATGAACTTATTCACGAATTTAATCGTTTTATTCTACGGAACGTTCCTCAAATAAATCTAAATAAGACGAATCTCTTATGGGACATCGACAAATTAACACGATGATTCAAAGTAGATTTATTATTTATCTACAAAAAGACTACAATAATTCCTTACATAAAAATATCTTTATTTTCAATATGCCAATAATCTCAAATGCTTAAAGATAGTGAATTAACCATTCTAATAACTGAGCAGACATGATTAGCTACGAATGGTAGCTCTTTAAATTTTCTCCATCATCTTTTCTCTCAATAATCAAACACGAACACAATTGTGTGAGCGGAAACAATCTCGCATAACATAATCAGATATTAAGGTTACGGCTATGTTTGAGTCTCGAATATCTAATGTTATGTTCTAAAAAATGTTGCTCTATTAAGAATTATAATCTTGGTATTTTACAAGGTTTGATTCGTTCTTGTATTTGGTCAGAATGAATTTTTTATAGTAAAATTTCTCCTTCAATCTTCCAAAAACAAGGTTCTAGTTAACAGTTCGTTGCAGAATTCAAAGATGTAGTCGAGCGTGAGAAATCAGCAGAAGTCATAAAAATGAAGAATAAAACGAAACGTTATTTAATTGAGAAATTTATTCTTTGAAAGTTTTTGAAAGAGAAGATTTTCTTAGATTAGCCATCGAGTATTTTTTGAAACGCTCTATTTCCCCTTCATAATCAAAAACCAATATTTTAACCAGAATCGAGGATAGAATTATTTCTCTGGTTTTCTGCGCATGTTTAAAACGTCACCATATTTGTATAAATAATTCAATCCTCTTCCCAAAAATAAAAGCAAGCTCCTTCTAATATGACCGGCTTCGACTATTTTTCTATTTATTTTGATAAGCAGCGTTTACGTGCCATAGCCACATCTCTACTCTGTGAAAGAACAACTTATCTTATTCAATTTTTCAAACAAGAATGAAACTAATTGTTTATTTTCGGTTGATCACAGTGAAACTCATGTTTCAATCGAACATACAGATTGAAATCATTTGAAACCAACATGAAAGAATGATGTGATCTTGAAAGTACATCGCATAAGTTGAGACTATACTCTGAGCCATGTGAAAACTTCTTTTCACGGATAATCTGCCACAGAATCTGTTGAGGTGGTCTCCGCTGGTTTCGATGCGCTTTTAGTAACTAGATAAGTCATGGAACTCGAAGAGAAGCCTGCAAATTGATTTAAGTACATATTGAGACTTGACAAAAATATTCGATTTTTTCCATGACAATATTTCGTAGCGTTCTGCCCGACTTTAGCCTGCAGGAAAAGTTGCATTGTTTTGTTTGACACATGAACCCTGGTGTATTGATCGATCATCCAATACAAGCTTACATTAAAGAATTCAGATATTTGAAAAAACCCGGATGCATTATCCTGAAAAGACCTGGTTCGAGATCTCTGCATTTTCAAATGATAACATCTTTAGTTGGCATTTATCAATAAAAAGAAGTTTCTAGGGTACTATTGAAGATTCAACTATATCCATAAGTTTTAGCCTTAAAAGAAACTGAAAAATAGACATAGGTGAAATTGAATAATTTGCTAAATATCAATCTACACACGAATCCTTTTCAGCTTTTCTTACTCGAAGACTATGCTCTATCTTGAGGTGAAAGTTCATTCAAGTCTGTGGCGTTTACTTCTGTATGTTCTCGCGTATACGCTGGATAAAGTATTCATTGAAATTCTACGATTGATCAATAAAAATGCTTTTCTTATTACTCTCTGAGAAAATCTAACTGAAAAGGTTCAATGTTATTCAAGTAGAATATTTGGAACTATTCATTTATTTTTCGCTGCCATTAAAATTCATGATTGAAGAAGATAAATAATATTAAATATCTCTTTGTTATCAGTGGAAGAACGACGGCTGAAGAGAAATTCTATTTGTATGAAAACCGAGAAGTAAATAACATACTTCAACTATTCGTTTTCGTGACATATATTTATGTTTTCAAAAAAAGCAATCCATATAATTTCAAATCGGATTTTTCCGAACTAATCCAACGCGAAAACAACTGCCAATAATGAATGATTGATGGTTTGAGTCATAGTCTTGTTTGCCAATTAAACTAATTCTTATGATAACAAAGAAGCTGAGAAAGAATACCTTGAACCATAGTCGATCATTGTGGGAAAAGAACCACGAGCGTAGTAGCATGTCACACCTGTCTACTTTCTAGAAAAACAACCACAAAGCTAAGACAGATATGTCACTAATAGATTTAAGTTTTGGAAAGGCAACGATAATATGAATTTTACATCTGAGAAATTGAGAAACTATCGAGTTGATGAACATTCGGGCCCAAATGGTAAAAATCTCTTGAGTCCATACTCGTTGGCCTCTTCTTCATAAATTGTATTCGATGCCAAAACTTGATTCTGAATTCGTCGAGGTCAGATTCGAAAGCATGTCTTTAGTTTATTTTTCAAAAACCGTCTTGGCGATGCTTCAACAAGTAAATGTGTATGCATAACGAAAATGAAAAGTGGGAAGTCCAACACACGAAGAATGTACGTAGATGAACATAAAGGAACCAAGAACATAAGAAAAAGAAGAATTATCAAAGACAGTGTGTGGGAAAATACTTTTTCAGCTGCTAAATGGAATCCTGATCGCATCTACCTAAAGAAATATTTTTCCACACACTTTTTTATGCACATGTAGTATATAGATATAGATATAAAATGAGAAAGAAAAGCATTGATTTTGGATAAATACGGAAAGTCGCTAGAAATGAATGCGTGCATGTGAATAATCATGCATATATGGTATAAAATCTATATGATCACATCAGAAGAAGCCGTTAATGATGGGAAAGAGACTTTCGTTAATATGATAGTTGGTGAATGATCACCAACTTTCAGGAGTTTTTCCAGTTCTGTTTTTCTTAAAACATTTTTTCTCTTCGAATTTTTGTTGTTTATGAAAAAAGACTACAATAGAACCACTCAATGCTTACTAATTGGCTTTCATTTTTATTCGTTGAAGATTCTAGCCATTTCATATGAATTCATTACTGATGAACTTCAGAATGAGACAGAAAAACTACGAAACGTGTGATCATTAACTTCAATGAAATAGCAATGAATCTTATTATAGTATTTGTATTATATGAAACATAAAACATGCCCTATTAGCTGAAATTTTTGCTAGGCTTTCCTTGAACGTCCAATCAAAGTGAGCAGTTTTGCCGGTGAATCGCATGGTCAAATCCGAGTAGAAAGTCTATTTCTGTATGGATATTGTTCATTATGATGGGATACAATTAAAGACAGCAATCATCTCCTTAATCTCCGTCGAACGATTCATATTCCATTCGATCATTGAAAACAAGTCAAAAGAAGGTTTCCGTCTAGATTAATGTCTTCAGTAACTAACCGTCATAAATAGCTTTTCTCGTTTTTTCTTGTTTTTAGAAAACTTGGAAGTCAAGCGACACACAATGTTTCATATAATAAGTATGTATAAATTAAATCAAGAAAGAACAGAGAACGAAATAGATTATGAATAAATAGAAAATAAAGCGCACATCATCACCGACTACACAATTATTGTTGGAAAATAAGCACAAATGAATCTCTACAACGAATGTAGACGCATACGTATCGAGCTTTTCGATTCTGAACAAAACAAGAAAAACACTGCAGATAATCACTGTTGTTGGTTGTAATGCGAGAAGTAGACAAATGTTTTACTAATTTGCTGATGACATACGTCGACGGCATACAGGACATATACGCGTTATCAGCAACCAATTAGTTACACATTCTGAATGAAATAAATGAGCACATTCAAGTTTTTTAACATGTTCATTCGCTTCGAAATTTGTCCGACAAATCGCACTGAAACAAAAAATGAGACGAAGAAATCTTTTCTTTACAACGACGAAAAGGGCAAAAAAGAAAACAATGTTTTACCATTCAGTTTGATTGAATTGATCAGGTTCTTGGCCGAATAGAACAACTGGTAGGGCATCGATATTATCCTGTGTTGCTGGAGGATTTGGATTTATTGGTACTGGTGATGCTGCTAACCATGCCTGAAAAAAAATAAAAAATTCAAATGAAGGAATAAATTGAAAATTTTAGTTATGCTCACACGAAGCAATTCAAGGATTGGAACTGTTACTGATGCTGGTAAGCAATAACTTAAAATAATACCAAAAAATACTCCTAAGCAACATAAGACTAAAATTAGTGGAACAAAAAGTAATGGAAATAATATTCGTATCCATTGCCAGATTAATAAAGTTCTATATAGTCCAGGTGCACTTTCACGACATGGTATACCCGAACGGGGTTGAAACAGGAGTAAAGCTCCGACTGAGAAGTAATAAATAATAATAAGTGCACCAAAATAATTAAAAATGTATTGTATAGCATAGTAGTACGTGTACAACTGACGACCATTTGTAAAACGATAACATAATTGACTTACGAACAAATTAATAATATGTAATAAAGTTGTACAACCAAATAATAGTAAGCCAGCATAAGCGTAAGTTTTCAAAGGTGCACCTAAATATAAATCTTTCGGATCATTATATATACATGATGGATGTTTAACAGCGCTCATTGATGATCCAACTGTGCCAAGGTAGGTTACGTTGATAATTAAGATAAATGATAAGATAAAACATTCGACAAGTAATGAACGTCGTGGAGGTAATTCAGGTTTCGTCGGCGGTATTATCATTATCAACAATGTACTTACACAAACAATACCAAGACAAAATCTCATTAACTCACAATCATTAGTTGTGGGAGTTTTTGACGTTAATGCATAAGCCGTTCCGATACAAATAGGAATTAATTTAAAAAAGCTAAAGAAGCCACGTATGGCCAAGACACGCCGAAGTTGTTCACTTTTCTCATCTTCAGATAGTCTTCTGTAAGTCGACGATTGATTACGTGTAAAGTAATAAAGAATTATAATTAAATCAATAAAATAAAACATTAATAGAAATATTGATGTTACGGCTAGACGACTTGATCGACTGCACGTTTCTTTACTTGATGAAAGACCAATCAATAAGATAATAATATCAAAAAAACGATAACATATATGCAGTAAACTGCCAGATAGTATTCGATCAAAATCAGTAAATGAGCTAATCCATGTTGTTTCATTGTTATCATTTGTTACTGAATACTCTTGTATTGAATGACCATTTTCTAACATATTTGCTGAATTCGTATTACGTAGATGTCTTTCTTCCAAGTTCGATGCCATGTTATTAGCAACACCAGTATCAGTTGGTGTTGCGGACATGTTTAAACGAAGTTTATGAACAAAATCTTAATTAGAAATACGAATATCAAAATATTCAAATAATTAAATAGAATGTTCTTGTGAAATATATTCGTGTCTTATTTAGAATATATTATACGTAACCAAACGAAACATTTGTCTTAGATGTGAAGAACATATTGGTAAGCGAAGGAAAACAGACACAGAAAAATAGAGTATCTCGGTGCTGCAATTTCTACTTAAGTAAAATTTAAGTTTTTCTGCTTATTTTTCTTTCCAATTACAGAAATATACTAATGAACGAATCATATCGCCAATGTTTACTTTCGTATGCGACTAACGATAGATGACATCGTTGTGAATTAGTCAGTTTTGTTTCATACGTTTAAATCAGAAGAACAAATGACCTCTAAAATCTCTAATCATCCGAAAGCATAATGATATTACAGACGATGACTCAAGTTACTATTATTTTCAAATATCGGTCAAAATTTCTTACGTAGTTTTTATTCAATCGTATTTTACTTGAACAAAGTAAATAAAATGGCAGTTAATATTGTTTTTTTGAGTTTCATACTATACCTTCAAACTTCCGCTAAAAATACTCATCAAATAAACAAACAGCTGACAATGATAATGTTTTTATATCACGGTTATTAGTCATTTCAGTATTGATGCAGTTGAATGAATAATTTCATACATAACGCACATACATATTATATTATCGGTGTATTTAAACAACCAATGAAGTTACATAAAAGATGGCAGTACGAATGGTGTCATTGCGAATATTGGTGACCTCGATAAATAATCATTGTACTCTCTATTATTTTTAGAATCAACCAGTTAGAACGCATAGTACAATTTTTCATTACACATGGAGAAAAAAGATGAAACCAAACCGTTAGTAGTCGTTGCAAAACCGCCTGTACGCCTAGAACGTTGGTACTTTGGTGGTCTAGCTGGAATACTTGCTGCATGTTGCACTCATCCACTTGATACATTAAAAGTACAATTACAAACTCAGCAACGAGCTGAATATGGACTTGTTTGTAAATAAAAATTATAAATAGTTTTTTTTTATTTATATAACCGATTTTAATTGTTTCTCAAATTTGTGTAGCCATGGCCGTTAAGGTTATACGTGACGATGGGTTTTTAGCACTCTACAATGGTTTATCAGCATCATGTCTTCGTCAAGCAACATATACAACAACACGTTTTGCTATTTATGGCAGTGTTCGATCACTTCGTCCCAATTCGAATCTAAGTTTTTTCGAAAAGATTTCGCTTGCTGCTGGTTCCGGTGCAATCGGTGCATTTGTCGGTTCGTTCAATACAAAAGAATTTTTTTTTCATAAAATAATTTGAGAAAGTCTCTAATTTAAAGGTGCTCCCGCTGATCTCGTCAATGTTCGTATGCAAAATGATCCGAAATTACCTAAAGAACAACGACGTAATTATAAACACGCTATTGATGGTATTGTTCGTATATGCCGAGAAGAAGGAGCTATTAAATTATTTAATGGTAATGAAAGGAGCATGGTTTTGTCTTCCACATAAAAGATACTATTTTTGACTTAAGGTGCAACGATGGCTGTCACTCGAGGAGCTTTCGTCACCGTTGGTCAAATTGCTTTCTATGAACAAGTTAAACAGGTTTTATTAGCAAGTGGCTATTTTCAGGATAATATCATAACACATTTTACATCAAGTTTCGCTGCTGGTTAATCTGATTAAAGAAATCAAATCTTATTGTATTTTATCAATTTTTCATTTTCGATGTTTGTTCTAGGCGCGGGAGCAACTTTAATAACAATGCCATTAGATGTTATGAAAACACGCTTGATGAATGCACCGCCAGGAACATATAGTTCTTTACTCGATTGTTTTAAAGACATTGTAAAAGTGGGTCCTGGTGGACTTTTCAAAGGATTTATGCCAGCTTTTATTCGTCTTGGTAAATATTCTTGATTTGAAATTGAGCATGGATTTTCATTCGTGCAAATTTTATTTTAGGCCCTCATACAATCTTAATGTTTATCTTTCTCGAACAGTTGAAACAAAATTTTGGTTATATTAAAACAGATAAACAATAATTTATTTATTTAATCCAATCTGTAGAATTTAGAAAAAAATCAGCGCGAACTAGTATTATTAACGAACAGCTCAAAAATTTATTTTAATAACAATCCGTGTCCTACTTTTAGTTTCTCAGATGTTTCATGTAGTTTTGTTGTTAGCGGACATCAACACAACGTATTTCTTGTCTCACTTCTCAATGCCTTTATTCTGCAGGTTCCTGTTCACAACAACGAAATAGATTTGAAATATTTCTCCTTCATTTTACATTAACGTCGAACTCTGTTTATGTTCATCCCTATTTGTATTGTAGTCATTTATTCTCCTCTACGTATTTCAATTTTATAAACAAAACAATCATCATGTTGATGAACATTTTGTCTCAGAAATGATAATGAAGATAAACAGAAATATAAACAATGGAAGATTTATTTTCTATTGACAGTCTCTGTAAAGATCGAGTTTATGTCATAGAATTTATTCAAACATAACGTCATTCAATTACATATTTTGAGCTACGTTCGGGATTCTCGTCATCATAAATCGATTCCAATATTTCTTCAAGTATCTTTGTGTGTTTTAAATTTTGTAAGAAGATAAATTTCTTGAGACTTTACTCAGCAATCGCCTTCTGTTTCTCGTCAATTTTGTATATTTAAGAATCAATAGAAGAGAAACTCATTGTTCAGAGTTGAATAGAGGTGTAGATTTATGAACGAGAAAATTCTCTCTCTATATTCATTTAGATAACCATAGGCTGCTGCATTTTGTACCACGTTTGTCTATGTTTGCTCGTCTTTCATATTTTCTGATCAGACTAAACAAAAAAGATCTTTGAATCCATAGGATTTTCTTATTAAAAGTCGATTAGACACGAAGAATTCGAATAAAACTATTCGAATGACAATAGTCGAAAATTCAAAGTCGTACATTTTATTTTTCGGTTGACACTCTTGCGACCAAGTTGACTCATCCACATTTTTGATTCTCCTAGTCTTGATGGAAAGTAAATGAAATTCTTCAGATTAATTTGCTTACAAGACTTTCGTTAGTTATAAGGCTCGAGAAGAAGACTTGTAACGACATCTTCTCTAAACTTCTGTAATGCATCAAAATCATTCGAGAATCTTATAGTAAACGTATTATATTATTATTTTGTATGCCTTCGTTCGTAAAACATGATGTTGTCTTTAAAATGATGCGTGATTCCTTCACTGTTATTTTATAAAACAAGAGCTAAAGTCGAGAGTTCGATCGATCTGATAGCGATACAGAGAGTATGAAATAGTTGGATTTCAAGAGTCAAATCACTCAAACCTGTCAAATACTAAAATCTTGCAATAAAAACAAAACAAGATCATAAACGTTTGATTTTGTCGTAGTACGATAAAAATAGTTCTCGATTCAAGTAGAAAGATTCGCACTGTTAAATTTGAAAGAAAAACTCGATCATATCATTCGAGCGGAATATTTTTCTTTATTTTTTGACGCGACTCGATATTATCCAAGAGAATGACCATCGAATCGTAGTCACTTACATATAGATAGATTCAGTAAACATAACATGCATCGACTTTTCTCATCTAACCGATTATAGAATCTAGCCTTGCAATGCTGAGAGAATCTGTTATATCGACGTGAAAGGGTTAGGATCTTGTAAAATCGCTCAAATGAATAATTTTAGAAAATGACAAAATCTCATAGGAATAAATTGTCATCGTCAGCAAATGCTCCATTAAATGCGACATCAAATCTATCAACAATAACAAACACGACCACCACCACAGCAACAACAATAACTGATTTAGAATTATTCAGTTCATATTCTCATGAACAAGTTCATATACATGATAAATTATGTTCAAGTATATCATCAAATTGTGAAATCGCCTATGCTACATCCGAAGGCATAACAATATGTATTCCTCAAACTTGTCAACGTGAAAATTCGTCGTCACAAAGTATTCCGTCGTCGTTATCACCGATGCTTGTAACAAGAATAATCTATCCATTTGAATCCAATGATCAAACGAATTCTCAATCAACGAACTCAACGTCATATTTACTGTTTGAAAAAATCAAAGCGACATATTTATCCGGTCTCTATGACACATTTAAACGTCGTCCAACCTCTTTATCCTCATTCGATCGTTTGATTTGTTTTGACACAGTCAAGTGCAAAGGTTTTCGTCGATGTTTATTTTGCCCCAGCGATATCCGGCTAAATCAAGGCCAAACAATATTAGCAACGATAACATGTGCGCACGAAGTATTTATCTACGAGATAGTATCGTCATCGAACCGTTTCTTTCTTTCTCAATCATCGACTTTGAAAATCGATCTCACTAAACATCTGTTTGAAAACATTCAATTAGAAAGCTATCTAACTGACTCGATCCATGAACATGATTATCGTTTACTTTACTTCCACTTAACATCAAACATATTATGGAATAAAATGGGAACGTTGTTTTTTCAACTTCAATATTCAGGACATCTCGTCATATGGAAATTCAATTGTTTCAACATTCTAAATGACAAACCATTGACGATTGTGGACACAGGGATTCCTAAGCCATCCACTATGGCTTGGAATGAGTCAATTCAGATATTAGTTGTTATTGGAAAAGAAAATCAAAGAGTATTAATGAAGTTCGATCAAATGAAATTATTCGAGATACATGACGATGCCAATGATTACATGAATGCCGATCATGCTATTTTAGTTAAATACAATCACCATGTGTTACTTTTAATTGAAACCAAAATGAATTATTGTTTAATTTATAGCATTGACATTCATAATAATCAGGTAAAGAAACACTTAATCGAAGATTACACTTAAAAGTGAATACTAACTTATCTCTATTGATCTTGGAATGACAACTATGTCGTTTGACTAAAAAGAAAACAGTTCTATTAGAGACTGATCGTCATATGATTGAACTGCTCATTTTGATTAACTCGAACGTTTGATTCGTATTTTCCACATCTTCTTGATTGCGGACGTTTTTTTCTCTAATTAAGGAAAAATGCCCGCAAAGCAGAATCAGGGGGGGGGAGGGAGAAAAGTGTCCGCATTATGGAAACAAACGAAATTGATATTTAAACATGATTGATGAAGATAGCTCTATTAAACAATATGAGCTGGCTCAAGCTGCTCTAATACTCTTGACTAAGTGTCATTCAGAATGAATGACCGAGGTCATTTTCTAAGCATGTATTCGGTCTGTCTGCTTGGATAAGATGTGTCCAGGAATCAGAAGAATCTATTATGGTTCGAGTTAAGCGAGAAGACTCAACAACGAACAACACGTCCCAGAAGAGTCAAGTGACGGAGAAATGATAACAAGTTAAGTCAAGCCAAGGAAGAATATTGAAAAGGTTTCTCGGATGTCATTGGTTATCAAACGAGATTGCGACCAACTGTTTATCGGTGCATCAAGTTATTCGATACCACTGACAAATATGATCGTGATTATGATCTCACCAAAAGTTAGATGTTCAAATATTTATCATAATTGGTTTTCCTGTATTCTTTTTTCATCTAATAAATCTTGTCTTGTTTCCATAATGCGGACACTTTCTTCTCCCCGCTCATTCTGCTTTGCGGACAATTTCCATTCTGCGATTCTTTTTGTCTCTCTCCCCCTTGTTTCTACGTTGCGGACATTTTTTCTTAATTGGAGAAAAAAAATGTCCGCAATCAAGTTACAGCCGTGTTTTCAAAGAAAATTGCTTTTCGTTGAATTAGCATCAGTGCGTGCTTCACCGTCGACGGCCTTGATCAATCAATTCAATGCAGTTCCATGTCTTTCTTTCTTTCATATTCTTCCTTCCATTGAACTCGTATGATTGGCAATTTTTTTCATTCAAAAGATCCAGCCTGTGAGAAGAAATTAGATAACACCGTTCGACACTCGGTGACAAATAATATTCTTAATCAAGAGTAGATGAATCTGTTTAGTTTAATGCGGGTTCGGCTAGCTGACAGAACACGTCAATTGTTACAAATGAAGATAGGTTTTATTATTTATTCTACCCTAGAAACCTATTTAGAGTTCGTAGATTTTAGCGTGTTAACTTCTCAGTGATTCCAATGGAAAGCTGTTTTTCTTCTGTAGATACTTGTATGAGTGATGTACGCGATTTGATTCTTTTAATTTTCGAAATCGATCAAATCAAAATCGAATGATAACCGTAAACAATTTTCTTATAGCAGACAGACTCATTTGAAAATTTTCTCGTGTCCTCTGCGAGGACAAGGGAGATCGATTTCTAATGAAAGTCTTTAATATTTTGTTGTCGACATTGTTGAAGCGTGATGAAAAGTGTACGTTGATCCCATGCTTTTTGTTATGAAGGATAACGGTTCTTGACAGAAATCGACTTCTTTTGGACAACTTCTTCTATTTTTTCTGCATCAAATTTATTCAGTCAGTCAACCAGTTTCTTCAAATAGAAAACAAGTTCATTGATGACATTAACTACAAATTAGGAGGAACACTGTAGAAGTACCGGAGAGATTTTGAATCAACATTCGATATTCTATGATAAGTAGAGCGCTTTATGGGCTAGGTGAATAATTTTTCTACAGATAGAATTAATTAACATTTGGTCAAGTAAAATACAATTTATGATTATCAAGTTTTCAAACTATTCTATGTTAACCAAATTGTTTGCCGAGTACCATGAATTCTACATTTACGAAAAGATCACAGATAAAATAGAAACGTGTTATAGAATTTATGCAGTCAGTCGGGAGAAGTTTTAAGATAAAGCTTTGTACGCACCCCGCCTTCATGCTTCCCATAGGAGACTTGAGTAACTGGTTTGAAAAAGTGTATCTATCGAACGATCTTTTCTGCCAATATACTTTGATGTTTATAATAATTAAAAAAAAACAAAATATAGAATTCAGAATTAGCAAAATGAAAACTAATAGACAAATGGCAACAATGAGAACTGGAAATTGGACGTCCGTCAGAAAAACAAAACAAATCTTTCACTCCACAGTTTCTATATTTTCTATTATAGTACTAAGAGACTAAAGAAGATGTATAATTTGCAAGTTTTAGATCTACGAACCTTGTGTTAACAAGCCTTTTCATTTTGACAGTGGCATCGGAAGCGTGTTGTTCTCACTGGCTGCTTTTAAAGAAGGTTCTGAAATTTGATCAATTTTACCTTGCTCTGCTTTACACTTATTGACAATTTAGTGTCGTATTTAATCTCATCGATTTCATCGAACTGTAATTAATTAATCATCTGGTTAATGTTCACTTGATTGACGTACGATAGAAGTTTTGTCGAAGAAACTCGAGTGTGATGAACTCGCAATCAAAAACAAAATCGTCAAAGAGATTTTTGAAGAATAATTTTAGTAAGGTCAAACTAATAGAACAATCACAAGAATAGGATCTCGTCATTGTTGTTGAATCATTGAATATTTAAGCAATCGTTTCCAAAGAACCAATTAAAATAGAAATAGGAAGATTTCGATGTCGAACAACAAAATGTTTTCATGGATATGCCACTACCCATAAGAGAACTAGCCATGGTCGTTAACATGCTATGTTCGTAAATGCACCGGACCAGCTGAAAAAACAATTTCGATTGAACTGTTGTTGTTTTCTCGAGCGATTTTTCATTGTTTCATGAATGTCATTGGTCTATTCTGTGTGAAAGCTTAAGTTTTATCATACGAAACAAGATCAGAAAGAAGTGTTGAAGTTTATTGGGTAAAAATTTACTCTCATAGATTGTGAGGCACAGAAATCGGACGTATCGTTGGCGGTGACGAACAACTTCGAAGAACTATGCCAGTTTATGTAAAACTAACATCTAATTGACATATAGATCAAGTATTTCCTGGTTAAATTCTATGGCGTGCGATAATGAATGATGATCAAATGTGCTTCGATATAGAAAGAGAAGATGAATCTTTAGGCAGTGCCCAAAAATGAGTGAATTGTGTTTCTTAGGTTCTTCTTTGAAGGTTTAATGAGGGACATTCAATTCGTTCGTCTGTAGATAGTGATATTTTCTGGTTTTCCCTGTGTAAATAAATATTTTATCTTAGGCGAACGAAAGAATAGAAACCCAAAAGAGAAGGGAAGAAAATGCAAACATCTATTTTCTAAGCCATACATCTTAGTGATCCTGTAAATGTTCTCTTTTTTCTCTAGCTTCGACAGACTAGTCATTGAGCTGATTAGAGAGATCTATTATTTCGACTGGTTGCAATCGTAAGTTGAAGCAGTTCGAATATCCGAAACGATTTAAAGTAAATTAAGCCTCGTGCTTAATGAAATATGAGAGTTATAGAAAAGATAAAGAACAAAGAAAGAACTGAAATCAAATTAATTTCAGATAAGAAAAAATCGAACAAAGATCGCTGCTTTGTAAATGTCATGGTAGACTTTGTCCTCTCGATGTATCGTTTATCTGCTAAAAAAACATGTAAATCTGCATGAAGGCTTTAATTTAAAGGAAATAATTTAAACCAAAGAATAAAATTGAACTGTTTTGAATGGTTTGATTTTGAAAATTTAGAAATGATTAAAGGGAACAGTTGCTTCCTCACTTGGTATCTATCGATGCTCAGAAGAAAAAACCCGAGCCGATGTGAGACAAGTGTTTCACTGATTGAATATAGTCGATCTCATATCGTTTGACCGCTTCCAACTCTAATTGGCACTAAATTCTAATAGTAGATATCCGACTTGGACACTGCAATAAATCTAAATTCACTACGAAGATATCATATTGATTCCGTTGCCATGATCGTGTCCTTCACAGAACAAATTGGAAAAGCTCATTTCTTGCAGAACTGTCAATCGATAGATTGTCCTACCTCTGTTACCAACGGGACTCATCAGCAGCTGGAAATTTTCGATTGTTACAGATAGTTTTATTCTCAAAACGTGAGACTTAGAATAAAAGAAGCGTGTGCTTTTTGATCCATTTTCTATTAGAATGTTGTGAAGCCCTTTTGCCCTAATATTTTAGTGTTCAAGTTATGATTGTATTAAAGTGGCTCATCGTGTTCTGGCGTCAACAATAGTTGGTTTTCAAGAAGAAGAACATTCATCAACGTCAAATAGTCTCTCGATTCTAGTCGGTTGTGAAGATGGCTCGATGTATTCACTTGAACTTTCACGCCACTTACCAAAAGTAATCGTTGATATGAAGTTAGTTGCTAGTGGACAAATTAAATCTTGTTCTCGTAAACCACTTATTCTTCGCCATTTTAACTTATCATCAAATGAGTTTCTTCTTGCACGTATCTTTTATTCACCGATCGTTGCACCCAATGTGAAATTTGGTTATGTACTTTGCACGTTACATCGTTGGTTATCGAATGGAATAACATCGTTTGATAAATTTATTGAAAATTATCTCGAAAGAAGCCATGTTTCTTTGTGCTGCTCATCGGATGAACTTTCGATTTTGTTCAATGACACTAAACGGGGCAAAAGCCCTCATCATCAAATAAAAAAACATTCCAATGAAAGCTTTCTCTATCTTCAACGGTTATGTCGTCTATATAGTTTATTAAATAACAAAACGCAATTGCAGGCTTGTGAAAATCAATTGTTGGAATTATACCGTCAACGATTGTCAAACAGTTTAAATTCTGTTTTTTCGAAAACGATTAATCGACTTTCACAAGTAGAATTATTGATCTATACGATTTGTTCTAAAGATGAGCAAGAACTACGGTCAGCCAATTTACTTATGTGTCCCATGTGTAATACGTCATTAGTTATGGCAAATGATGATCTCGTGTCTTCTACGTGTTCGAACAAACATGTTTGGCCTCGGTGTTGCCGAACACTTTTACCTTTGTCTTTTGATTCAGCACAAACATGTTCTCTTTGTGATCGAACAATAACTCATATTGAAGCGAATGACAAAAATTATCCAAACTTCATTCAACACAAAGATAAAGAATTGAACTTTTTCTTTTCATCGATATGTACTTTTTGTATGTAAATTTAGAAAATATAAACGACATACTCTTTAATACAAAGTTTTTCACAAAACCAATTGTCATTGTGTTTTGTCAAACTATTAGCGTAATGTCGATAATAGAAAGATGCGATGGACGTGCTAAAGCTTTCGGATTATCTCATTCAATATCTTTCCCTAAAACGAACTTCCACTATTTCAGACTTGTTCCCACATCGCCATGAAAACTCCGTAATAGGAAATTCTCAATTCCAAGAAGAATTCTAAAATAGGTTTAGATATTCAAAAATATTCCCGATTATCTCTGAAACGTATGATTCGATTTTTATTCTTAAAAGCTGTTCTCGAGTCATCATCGAAATCAAGATTATTTTATGTCGCATTTCACCAGCTGAAATCTGTAAGAATGATCAAATCGAATGAACTTGATCCAGTGACAATCTCCTTAGAATACTAGTCCCTAGACAGAAGTTTCCACGTTGTTCATCAAATTTTTCGAAGGTGTTGACCAGAAAAATGGCATTTTACGACAAGCCTAATAGACGAACCAAAATTCACAATAAATAATAGCTAGATTTTCAGTGACGCAAAACGTTTTCAAAAAATTTGTTTCGTCGTTGAGCTTTTCGCGTTCTTTCTCTAGAATCACGAAAGCATGATTGTATTCGAAATCTTGCTACTCATTGAGTTATTAGTTGCCATTCTGTTATCTGATAACTTTAAAGAAGCCTCAAAATTTTATTTGTAATTGCTAAAACATATTTTTATGGGGAGAAATGAGACGCTTTTGTACGATATACACAGGTTTAGGTCATTCTATCAAGCACTAACAAATTAATTCTTCTTATTTGTTCGTTTCGCAACTGAATATTTTTCGTTAGTTTTGACTTCGAAGGAAAATATTTTTAATCAAAATCTTCGGCATATCGATGAAACACTGAAAAAATAATTCTCAATAAATATTCGTGATAAAAACTGTTTCAAGCAGCTCAATGTTTGCGGCTTCGAGAAATTAGAATGGTGAAAACTTACCGAAGCTCTATCAATATTCGATGTACCAGTTTTGAATCCCCATGTTTTACTGTGTCTCTATAATAATCTTCAATATGATCTACTAGTTAAAGATGTTTGCCTTCAAAACAAGAAACTATTTTCGGTTCGGTATACTATGATCGCTGCCGCAAACAATTTCATAGCAAATACAGTTTTACCGAGATCAACACTGACACCTGAAATAAATTGTACTGCAATAGTTTACAACAAAGCTGTTGTCTTAGATTTCTCTCGTACTAACATGTTGCATTAGATATGTAAAAATCTAGTTCTGAACAACTAATTCTTTGTTGTGTTTGATTAAACAACGTGAGACCAAAATTGACTGTCGACTTAGCAACTAGTTGGTGAAACTACCGAGAATTTTGTTCATTGCATACTTTCAATAAAACAAGAGTTTTTCGGCTTGTCCAAGCGTAACGCTGTGACATCTTAGCAATCTGCTTTAAAATATCTCGTGAACAGGGATAGCTAGAAAGTTCATTCAAACGCCATTCGACACAGCTCAACGAATTCATTATATTCAGTAAATTTGATGTTTTTCGGGTTGAACTCTATAGTTAACAGAAATAGTTTATAGTCACGCAACACTGTGATATAAAAGGATCCTGATTTTGCAACGCTTTTACTCAACTTGCAATTTCCTGCGAACGACGGTCTCCGATTAAAGTAGGCGTGGAACCGACTTTGTAGAGCATGAAACGAGCTTTTCAATGGTAAAAGAAAGTTCCTCCGATCTCTCGCTATTCATATAAAAAATGAAAAAAGAGAAACTAACGGTGTGATACTCCTTTTCTCTCGATCAATTTGGGTCACTTAACTTGCTTAGGTCTATTTAATTTTTATAGCAATGAGTCTTTTCTCTGCATATAACCTGTGTTCAAAAAATCAAGTAGCTACAGCAAAGCGGAGCTGGTTATTAGTATGGGAAGTTGAATATGCTAGAGCGATGTAAAATTTGTCTTCGGGAGTGAAAGTTAAAATTAAACACGCTATGTGGTAGAGAATTAAATTCTGTATCGAACGGTATGATAATCAGACGTTATGAAAAAAAACATTCTCCCAGAGAAATCAAAAATGCGATTTTGCAGAACTTTAAAAAGCCTTTATGGTTGCCAAAATTCGATTTTGTTTCAAGAAAGAATGTTAAATTCGTAATTAGCGCAAAAATCTACATCTGATAATATGTCGAAATCGGTCCATCTAGGGAAGAAAAGCTTTGAAAACCTTCCCCAGCGAAGTAGCGCGTTACGTGGACAAGCCGTTCGTGAGAAAAAAAGTTTATTAATGCATCGGATTCGTGAGTATTGTGCGAAGCTCGAGTTTTCCACTCATGTCAGAATATGTAACAGCTATGCAATGAGTTCTAACGGTTTCAAATGGAATGGAGAAGCGAGGACGAGTCTGAGAAATGTTGACTAAAAACTAACAATCTCAGTCCTTCTTCAAAACTGCATTGCTATTCCACACAACAAGCACTTTGTTTTAGTGACTCTGATGATTGAAACCCTACAGAAAGCATGCTTCTATTCGAAATAAATCGTCTCTTGATTGAAAATATCGATAAAATAATTTCGAGAAGATTGCAAATTCACATTTCCGAACTCGAAACTTCTTCGTCGAACTAGATCTAAAAGTCTAAACTGCTCCCCAAAAACAGTTTCAGTAGTGAATATATGGTATTTAGCAACATTTAGATTAGATTCGATTGAGGACGCCATGTTCCGTGAATAAATTGATGTCAAGTTTTATCCGTCGTTATCTTTCCCAAATTTCAATTGATTCTTGTATTCGAGTTTCACTAAATATTTTCATATTGACTGACATAGACTGACGAGATTTCAGATCTAACATCAAGTTTTTACTTCTACCAGGACGTACAATAGAATGAACGATGTAAAAAATTCATCGTTGTTACATGACACTGATTGGGTTTAGCGTATGGTCCTATGCAATGAGTTCATTTATTTTATGATGTCAATCTATAAAGTTTGCTGAGGATGACTCAAAAAGAAATGAAACGACTTAGGAACAGAGGCTCGATGAATGACTTTATATACTGACAAAAGTAGTTAAGCTATATTCAATCAAGTCAAATTTTAATTTCTGAGTTATTAATAATTCAATCTCGTAAAATCCGAAGCTTTCAAGTGAGTGAAAATGAAGCTAATTGTTTTTGAAAGCTATCATTTTAGTCTAAGTTAAATGCTTAATATGTACAGGTCTCAGGTTTCGACAAATAGTCTATTGTTCTGGGATAAAAATTAGCTTTAACTTATAATTTATTCAAACAAATTCAAAATTTGCCAGATGAAAAATGGAAATTCTCTTCATATGCTAACGTGCACACCGTTGCGTTTTCATGATAGAACTCATAGGATTCAAAAACTTCATCTGTATACAATAAAACACCTGAATTTTCTTTAGTCAAGAGTTGCTGTTGTTTTAACATACCAATCGACTTCAATATCCGAGAGGACAGTTAGAAATGCCTCTGAACTTATTGATTTACAATTCCTTGGCAATCTGAACACTCCTAGAATCAAGAGTTTGAACTGAGGAACTCTAACAGCTACTCGTAGGTACACCGTTCAATATAAATTAAAGAAAGAATTTTCCCTGCATCTCATACAAGTAGATGTTCCACGGTAAAATACTGACTTCATTGGTGAAAACGTTTCTTGTTCATAAACCAGTGATTCAGACAGACTTAATTGAGGGTGTGATGAGTTGATCCCACCCTTTGTTGCATAGTTCCCTTGTAAGAAAAATTAACTTGATATCAACTGCTAAGGCTTGATACTTTTTTCACAAAGAAGAATTCGATTTAGATTTCTTGAACGGAAAAATAAATCGATGACAACATAAAAGAATAATAAGGAGTTCATTGAGCAATAGTACTCCTTAACTGAAGTCAAACTCAATGCTAATACTATGTTCAGCTGGTGAAACTCTCAATGAGCCTAGAACAGGCATTTTATTCGAACATCAAAACTCTTTTAGAAATACTTCTAAATTCAATATTGGATACAACAGCAGCTGAGAATGTCTTCTTCTCCAAAATGAACTATTGAAAACTTCTGCCATTTTCTAACTACATTAGTTCGGTCGAGAACTGTAGAAAAAAACTTAATGAGATTGCAAATGTTGTCTGTAATTATGCAACTCACTTTAGTTAGATGCTACTACAAATATGACCGAATTTTCTCGACTTAAGACTTATGTGGATTTTTGTGTAGGAATTTATTCTTTTACACAGAATACTCTTTTAATCTGTGATGTAGTTTGAATATAATAATTAAGTGATATCAGTCTCTATTTAGTAGAATTTATTCCAGATTTTTAAGGTTGGCAGATTCGCAGACTAAGTAAAAACTTTTGGCTGAGGTTTAGGTAGGAAACGAATCTTTCTTGAAGTTAACTTACAACATCAACTGACTCTACAAATGAATAAACGTGATAGGTGGCTGAAACGTGAGTTAAATATTGCACGATTTACATGTAATTACGGGAGAACTAATTAAGATGTCGAAAAATTGCATTACATTCTTTCTATTCGTGTTACTCCACAGTTTATCAGTCGGATGTAAAATTCTATTCGGCTTTCACAAAGGATCTTTTTTTAATCCGTTGAAGTTCCTTGTTATAGTTTTTTTAGTTTCTTATTCGTTTGTTCTCTCATCGTCGACTTTGATTTCCATATTAAACAAAGAGCATTAATCTAATCACGTCATGCTACTAATTCAAGCAGTGCGTTTAACTTTAAGTACCTCAAGCAATCATACCTACGGTACTCAAACATTTAAGAAAGTACTGTGCTTTGAACTTAAGAGAAAAAAATAAAGTACACTTTGCTTGATTCGAACGGCATCATCTAAATGCCACTCGTCTTCGTATTTTTCATATATATTTTACTTACAGATGAACTTGACAACTTCTTTCTTTCAGTTCAATCGAATTCGCTATTGAAGTTGTTTTATTTCTCCTTATAGATTTTTAATGATCATCTTCTTGACTTGTCCTTGTTGAGTAGTTATTTCTTATCAAATAAATGTTCACCGAGTTTATCAACTGATGTGTCTGATATTTGCAGATACTTGGTTATCTAGCGGAAAATACCAAAAGATACTTTGTCATCGTCAGTAGATATGAAGTACCCATTTATACTCTGTTTTGTAGTTTTGTTTAAAAAGTTGAATTCAAAACCTCTTTAGCTAGAATATATTTCTAATTAGTTGTCTCTTCGTTGTGTTGTTTTTGTCTAAGACTCACTTGTTAATCGACGATTGTAATTGAAACAAGATAAAATAAATGATTGAAGCTTACGAATTATCACGGATCTGAAAACTCAGCCACGCTGATCGGTCTAATTTAAAGTGTAAACCAGATGAAGTATTGCTCTGTGATTTATAGTCTAGCTTTCAACTAGGTCACAGCGAAAAACAGTGGAACTCTTGATACCTATGATTCACATACACACCCTCACTGTTTAACTTAGAACAAAATAATCCAATCCTAAACATAGAGGAATCTTTCCCCTTTTGAAATCCTAGATCTAGAACCGTTTAAAATACTAACGTCTTCCTACCTATACTGACACTATCACAATGACACAGATGGAGTTCGTGTCTCTTGATTAAACACAATGGTGAGTGGCGTCACCTGTATGAAGTTATACATATGATTGGAAACAACAATCTCATACAAAGTACAAGAAAAGAAGATTGGAAAAACGACTACATTCGGCCTGTTAATCAAGATTTGATGATGTTTTTCAAATTAATAATTTTCATTCTTTTCCTTATTGAAATAAATACAATAAATTGTTCATCACAATGTTCGTTTATTTGTCTTAATCAAACGCAAACTCATACAAAATCACCTCCGATCTATATAAACGACACAGTTAGCGATGCTATTATCTTGTTTAAAATAAATTGTACGACTAATGATACACTGGCCTATGTAAATGCATCAATATCGATTGATAATCAACGTTCAATCGAAATAAAAAATCCTCTACCATTAAGTCTCCTTGAATTTATTAATCAATCTCGATACTTAACCTTCAATTTAACTATTCATGGAAAACTAATTGGTTATAGTCAATTGTCAATACATGCTGAATATTTAAATGGAACAAAAACTGTCTTTAACTATTCAAATAGTCTTATTCTGGATTTTGCAGTCAAAAGAAAAACAACAATACTTGACACAATATTTACAATAATTGTTATCATTCTGGTTTGTATCGGAACATTTTTAATTGGTTGTCGACTTGTGCCTCAAAATCTTTATGCCAATATACGACAACCAACTCCGATACTTATCGGTCTTTTAAGTCAATTTTTATGTTTACCTTTAGTAAGACAATGGAAAGCGACTCGTAAGAGAAATATTTCTATTATCATTATTTTATCTTTTTTTATAGTTAGCTTATGGTTTAGCTAAAATAGCTAAACTGGATTCATCAACAGCTATCGGCTTATTGTCGACAGGCTCAGCTCCAGGTGGTGGAGCATCAAATATGTATACAGCTATGTATGGCGGTGATGTTGACTTGTCAGCTTCAATGACATTTAGCAGTACAATTCTTGCTTTCGGTTAGTAGAGATTTTCTCTTCGATGGGAAATGTTTCGAATACTTCACCTTGTCATTCTGTGTTCAATGACGCGACGTTATCATCTCTCTAGGTACGAACAAGGAAAATTTTCATTGCTTCAAACATTTCATTCATGAAAGCTTCTTCCAATTTTATTAAATTTCTTTTGTTAACAAAAGAAATTTATACGATCGATAAAAATGTTTATTCTCTAACATTTTCATTCAAATTCAGGAGTAAAACGATTCTGTTCCTATGCGAAACTTATAACTAGACAAGTGAGAAATTGCCTTTTCCAATGAACAGATCTATATTAAAACAGTACACGAGAAATATCAATTAGTTAGTCGTTAAAAAAAATCCTAGGAAAATATTTGACATGGTTTATCCCACCACGAAGAACTTTATTCTTCCAAAATCTCAAGTTAATTTTTTGATTAAAACTTCCGTCAAAATTTTGAAATAAAAAAAGACGTTCATTCGAATACTAAATTGATTAAGCATTGTCTCAGATTAGCATTTTATTTTTTCTCAGACCTGCTGCTTCATATCTTTGTGGGTGTGGAGTTTCTTATATGAAAAGTGAAAAGCAAGAAATCAAATAGAACCTTGCATTTTCTACAAGAACAATGACTGAAAGATTGACCATCGATATTTTTCAAGGTACATGAACTATGTAGGATTTTCATGAAAAGCAAACTTATGTCTAGGCGCGCAGCTCTCAATATGCAGAACTCGAACTTTTCCCCCTGAATTAGGTTGATATCAATATTTTGATTGTACAAACACATAATGATACTTCGAGAAGATTCTTGAGAACGAACTTGATCAGTGCAGATTTATGGGATTGACTCCTGTCCTGATTGGTTCATTTCCGATCAAAAATAATTTTACTTTTTTCCTGACCTAGAAGTTCGACCCATGAGGGTTGACTATTTTTACTCGCACCTTCAAGAAAAGTGTTTCACGAAGATGATCGTCATGGAAGCATTTTTGTTTCTCCTTTGAATCGTCTCAAATGAAAAGAATTCCGATGTAACAGTTCACTTAATCTAGAATAGATTGACACTCTTGATTAAACTCTCTTGTATAGGATTAACATCATAGTGCTTCCTATTGATAAAGCGACAATACAAATATTGATCGTGAACGATTTTCGATGAAGATCTTTTTCATTAAGGTACATTTCCTGTTTGGATACTCTTATTGGCTCAAGAATTTATCGATACACACAATGTGCATTTCCCGTATGTCACATACCAATCATTTTCATTCATTTGTTTATAATAAGGATTTTTGTTCTAGATGGGAAAATATGTTCGTGACGCTCATTTCACTTGTTATACCAGCTGGTAAATGATGTTTTGTTGCCTTCTCCTTTTCTTTGTGTAGTTTTTATTGATGAGAACCTATTTGTTGTATTTTATCTAATTCAAGCGTTGGGTCTACTACTTCGTTCGACAAAACCCGCCATAGCCGATCGTTTCACACGTTTACTTCGTGTTTTAACTTTATTGTTCATATTCTATATTTTAACATTTGGAGTTTATACGAATCTCTATGTATTTAAATTAATTGATTATCGAACAGTTATTGTCAGTGCTATTTTACCATATTCTGGCTTTCTTATTGGATTTCTTATGTCAATAATAACAAGACAAAGTCGAGAACGTCTCATTGCAATTTTTATTGAAAGTGGTAGGACGATTTTGCTACCTGTTCAAAACTTTTACTCGTTAATATTTATTCGACGGACAATGAAAAACTCATTAAGATGAGAACAGATTGTTTCGAATATTCTACCTATTTTTTAACCGTTGAAAAAAGACTTACTCGATGAACTTCTCGTAAATTTACGAAGCGGAAGAAGAAAACCAATGGATGTGGTCGCATGTCGACAGATTTCATTTTTTTTCTAATTGAGCATCTGTAACTTCTGGGAGATTGAGGCGAACTGCCGTAAATTTGATAACATATCGAGATTGTTGATATTTATTAACAGTAAAATGTGATCAACCCCAGCTTAGCCACACTACAGTCATCCAATAAATACTGATTGTTAAGAAATTTCAAGACATGGAATTATTTTAAAGAGTAACGAATAATTAAACATTTTGATATGAAACAAAGCAACACACTTATAAACATCATATGCAAAAGCTGCTCGGTGTTTAACCCAATAGTTAGAATAGTAGATGAATTTCAAATCGGACCTGCCTTCATCAAATAAGACACTGGAAATATCATTGATCACAGAATTTTATGGAAAACAGAAGTTACTTTTCAGTCTAATGTGTTCGTTTTTGAACCTGTATTATTAACTTGGAAGAAAGGCGATGTCTTTAGAGAGCACTTTGTGTCCAATCGATAAATAGCTATTTGAAGAAGTTTTTCTTATGTTCATCTTTCCTTTTCTCATGAAGAATTCCAGTACCATTAGCTGAACAAATTTTCTAGTCTATCATTGTCTTTTAAAAGATAGACACATTGAATATAAATCAAGTGCTTTATCTGGCACGCTTGATTATAGAATGTACTATTTCACCTCTACTAACGAAATATTTTCTTCAAGTCAAGCCGGTACAATGGATCTACGAGTTTTCTTACGTCTAGCTAACATCTATGTCTACTTTAAATGGACGATATTATCAAAACTGAGTCATTCTAGAATAAAAGTGAATTTCAGTGAAATTTTAATTTGAAGAACTAAATCCTACTATTTAATACACTGAACCTGTCATATCTCAATTTTCGGCTGTTATTACATGAAAATATTTTATCCCAATTAAGCGAATCTATGCGCGCGTTTGCAAATGGTCGATGTGAGAATAGAATTGTTTTTCTCTTTCTCGTAAACGAATTTCAACTACAAGCGTACCTTTCGTAGGGTCAAGATCAAAAAATAATTTCCTTCGTAAATACGTTCGATTTTGCATGAATGTATGTCTCCAATAGGATCTTGCGCCATAAACCATTGAATTCTGCACTATCGTATTTGTTTTGTTCAAATAGTTCATGACATGCTTTGTTTATCGGGCTAAATGCGTAATTCTTCTCGTCGAATATTGTTTTCGATATCGAGAAGATTGAATTAATCAAGCCCGAAATTACCATCGGCTATTTGTTCTCGACAGACGTGAAATAGTCGCAAGCGATTGTGTGCGAAACGCTACTCAATATCGAATCAATGAATTGATCAAGGGAGCCTTCTATTTAACTAATTACTCATTTGAATACGACCAAACTTATTAATGACGGTGTTATACCTTCAAGTGCTTGTTTCGCGGTTCGCAGCTGCTGCGGTTACATTCCTAATATTCTCCTTGAGTACGCTAATAATGACTTGGATAATCCAAGAATTATAGTAAGAAAAAAACAAAAAGAAAATTCTTCTCGAGTTGGATCATGAAAAATATAAAAGTATTGTCGAAATCGATCACAGAGAGATGATGCTCAGATGTTCTATTAGTTGTCGACCATAAGGACGTTTATTTTGATGAGTCATATTCAGTAATAGAAAAGTCTAGAATGGTTCGGATTTTTCGATCACCGTTCTCTAGATATCGAAGATTTTTGCTCAGAAATTTTCCTCTTTCCAAAGTTAATATTCAACTTTCAAACTGAAACTTTTCATGAAGATAATTGTCAACGACACCAGTTTATTAGGATAGTTATAGGATTGCTCGTATTCTCGATCTAGAAATAGTTTAAATTCGAAAGCCTCATGTGTCAAAGTAAATCTTGTTCATTTATCTTTATCATCGCCCAAGAAATACTAGAGAAACTGAAACTTGTTCAAGGAATTACTTTGATTGACTAAAATGTCCTTGGAAAGTCTCCATTCGAATTTCGAAGTGAGACTCCGACGAGATGACACTTTTCGAGTGAAAAGCTTCGATATCTCTAGAGGGATTACTTAGTATAGTTTAATTCTATTCTAGATGTCTCTTACTGGATGATACTCATCGAATGAACATCATCTCGACGAAAAGTGATTCGTCATTGGATAGTTTTGAAAAAACATGACACTATTTTTAAAAGTCTTTCCAGTACAGGACTTCAGATCAATTGACATTAATATTTAAAGTTCCAAGCAATGACTTGAGTTACAATAATTCTTTCTACAAAGTGATTGAATCACCTTCTCCATGATATTCAACTTACAGAAATCTCTACGTACAAAACTGTACTCGAGTATCTCAATTGTTCTCTTCTCGTTTCGCCTTCGAATAATTTTCCCTATTCGTCCATAGGAAAATTGAATTCTATTTTCATCGATTTAAATATTACCGGCTAAATATCTCGATCGAAAAATACTGGTTCAAATCTAATTCATGTCATATTAAACAGTTTATTACGAATAATGAGCTTAATATTCAATAAATTGATTAGCATCTAACTTGATAACCATTTGAGTTGAGTTATCAGTTGTGCGTGGTTTGGACGGGTGCTCGAAAGTAGTGAAAATCTTCACTCACATCAATTCCATGCTTAGCAAGTGAGATGACTACTAAATCAGACAGCTCATCATTGCAATGGTTGCCGACTGAGATGATCACCAATTACAGTTTATTAATAAACTTATTATACGTAATAAACTATCAAATATGAAACGAAATAGATGGGGCCTGGGTTTTTTCGGTGGAAAAAATCGAGTTCACCAAAATGGAATCGAAAAAATTCGTCTCCACAGAAAATTTACTAATGCGTAGGGAGAAGTGAAACCCTTCACTGATTTCTCTGCAGCTCAAAATGAGATTAGGTGCGGAATTGATTTAGAACAACTATTGAATTCTACCTTTTCATTCACCACACTGTCTCCTCCATTTTCTTTCAGATTCGCTAGTAGAACCGATAGCAATGCTTACTTATAGTGACTAATTTGTTGAGAACGAACGAATTTTAGGTATTTCATCAAGAGAAACTCGTCTTACTATCATAATTAACAGAATTAAATTGTACAACTAAAGCGGACTGTTAATGTGTTCTGTTATTTTGAAAGGTTTACAAAATACTGGTGTGGCTATTTTCTTCCTTCGTTTATCTTTACCAGAACCAGATCGTGATTTGGCCATCGTTGTACCGATATTCGTATGTTTTATTTGAAATAAATTATTCTACTCAACCGTTTTCATATTTAGGTTGCTATTGCCATTCCGATACCTCTTTTAACAATCGAAAGCTTCTTGATCATTTATCGATGTCTCAAGAAACAATACGGAACCAATAATTTAACAACCAACGTCAATAGTGAACATGACAGAGACGATTACGAACGATTACCTACTGATGATGATGAACAATAGAGCGAAATAAATTCAACCTCTTTGTTTTCCCTTTTTGTAAAACAATGCTAAAAGCATCTTCTGGTTTTTGTTTGTCCTCTCTTTTGTCTTTTAGATAGCGTCAAATAAATTAGACACTCAATTAGTGTTCTTCGTTCTTCATTATTTACAACTGCCAATTATTAATGTTCTAATTTGAGCTAAAATAACTTGATCATAAGAATATATAAATATAAATAGATCTTTATGTCTATCAGTGAAATATATCTTATAGATATTGTCAACTTCTTTGTTGTCCTACATCTTTTTCTCTTTCAAATTACTTCGTCATCAAAAGCACTAGTTCAATTTTCAACTATTTCATTTCTTTTATTGAAATACTTATATTCTATTCATACGACGGTATCTGTCCCGCTCATCAATTTTCCATTTGTTCTAGGTCAACTTTATTTTTAACCTCAATTATCTTAATACGTAAATAATCGATTCGTTTCTTCTAAAAGAATAAATCAACGAAAAATAACGTCGGTCGATAAACTTGGAATCAAAGCGTAGCTAAGTTGAATAAAATCAACGCGTTAGTTCATCATTGAATTTAAAAGAATATATTCTTATTTCTCTAAATTTTACATTTGAAGAGGATTGTAATACAGACGAAATCCTTCGTCAACATCTGATTGTGTGTAACGGTGATTTTTCTTTAAAATGTCGATCTATTTTGATTTACTGTAGATACGNTGCGGCGAAAGAATGACCGAATAGAAACGAACGGAGAGAAGTTATTCTGCGTGACAGAGTCATTTAGAGTGAATCCAGAATGGATGTTTCTCAAGAAGAGAGACCAATTCACATGTTGTCAGTGAATTCGACGTGACTAAATACGAATAGACGAGTTAGAAGAAGTCTTCGTTGATCGGATGGAAAGTTGTCAAATCGCTCGACTTGTTGTGCACGGACTCGACATTTGACGAAGAGAAGAGTTTTCGCTTCCTCCTTGAATAAGGTTTCAAGACGAACGACTTTGCTCGAGAATCTCTTTTTCACTCAAATCTCGCTCAGCAACTTTTAACATGCATCAAACTTAAGACGCTCACTCTATTCTCAACTTCCACAACTTACTTTTCATTCGATTAGAAACATATCGACTATTTTCATTCGAATGAATTCATTTTAATTCGTACACGTCTGAAACAGTTGACAGTTCTCATAATTGCGTAAAAGTGTCTTGGTCATCAGTTTACTGTTTTATATAAGTAAGGATGGTATTTTGTCTTTAGCTTGCTTCAATAAATTAAAGTAAAGTAAAAATGACTTTAAACATTTGTTTCCTATTTCATACTGCTCTGCCCTTTTGGTTAGATGATGGATCAGTAATGATGCATCACCATACGCTGTATAAAACGTCGTGCCGATCAATCCACAATGTACTTTAATTATTATAATTCCCTCTTTATAACTTTACCGATCATGTAAAATGAGTTAATAGGTTTTTTATTTTCAGTTCAAACTGAAAATAAAAACCCAATTGTAATCTAGATGTTTCCATATGATTTTTGAAATGCTATTTGGGTTGCTCTCGAAATTAAAATTTAGTTGCGAGCGACGTTCCGAATTTGAACTATCGAAGATCCACATAAGAAAAGTTTTGGCTCCAAGAGCATTAAATCTACTGAATAACATTCATCGACTGCAGACCGAAAACTTGTTAAACCCGACGGACACTTACTATCTGAGTGCTGCTATTAATCGTTGAAACGTTGATAAATTCAGTTGTTTAGTTATTTAAAACGATAATCAAAAGAATTTATTTAACTGGTACTATATAGAATATTTGTATGGAATTCATTACTAGTGATATTTATTTATTGCTTGTATTAACGCTCGTCTATGTAGAATATTATAACGTGAAACGCTTCCTTTTTGAACAATTTCTTGATCTGATTGTTGTTTGTTAATTTAAGAATATTGTTTCTTTGTATAAAATTTGTTTCAATTAATCTATTTAGATTATCTCATTTTTATATTCGAAATGATAAGCAGACAAACATCGCTAGTTCTATTGAAGCAAGCATTTGAGAACACTCGTGTCTTGGTTGCTTTTCTTCGGTTTGATCTTTTCAAAACCGGCACCAGCCATGTTGTCCCACTTTATGCACTAGTTGTTTCAACGACAGTAGTCATAGAAAATCTTCTAGAAATTGTATTAACGTAAGATCAATTATGAATAAGTGTGGCTTTTTACGAAAATTTTCAAGTAAACAAAACGGAAATCATGCAAAATGAAAATGTAGGAGAAAACTCTGGTGAAAGAATTATTAAGCGAAACAGAAATGAAGAAAAAAACAACAGATTTGTAAGATAGAAACAAACTTCTTGATAAACGAACAATATTCCAAAAGGTTTAAGGACTGTTTCTTCTGCGTATTGTATTCGTGTTCGAAGTATAATATTAAACTTCGTCCGTATCATTTATTTTCGGCGAGCTTTAACCAAAACTGATAGTTACATCCAGTGAAATATTTCAATTTAAAAATAAAAAATAGCCAGAAGAAACTAAACGTAGGCACGATGATTGATTAATATTGAGAGAAATAAGAAGAGAAAAATAGATTTCACAATGTTTTCATAAAATATGTTCGTATCACGGTGGGCTTGTTACAAGACCGGCTACACCTCGACCTAATTGTTGACCAGCCACTGTACTTTCTAATGGTTTAAAACCAATTTCTTCAATTGGAATACCAAATTGTCGTAATTTAGCTTCATACGTTCGTAATATATCATTATGAGCTTTACATACACGAGCCAATTCATATTGTAAATCACGAATCTATTCAAATATTCATTTTCATTTTTCAACAAAAGTCATAGTTTCGATTGAATTATTATTACAGAACACTCACTCCACATAAATCGCATAGAGATTAGCTTCAAGCAAAAGTCAATCGATTCTCGTGGAGAAAAACATAATCTTTCAAGGTTCAACAAGTCATTCTTGTGACTGCATATCGTGAGACTTTTTGCATTGCTCTCATTGTGTGACCCCTGGGAGAACTAAAGATCAGAGACGATGTTGCAACTGCATTTTAATCAAGTTTAAAGTCTACGTGCGAGAACAAGTCTTGGACTAGTCATATGATTGTCATCAAATAGAATAACAAGAGAACAGTTCACGCACAATCAAGATCAAGTCTTTTGCTCCTTATTATCCAGCCAGGCATGGAAAATTTTTGGTTGTTTGCAGAATCGACAATCTTCAGAACTACTCACTTACCAATATACGATAAGTTTGCAAAAATTTATTCGCTCGAATTCCCATTCGAACATTCAAACTAGGTTAGTAAAAATATGTCAAATAACTTTACAAATCGTAGACCCTCAACATCGGGTCAGTAATCTAATCACACTCGTTGTTACTTCATTGGAATATAAACTCTAATTTGAATGTCAAATTCTGTCCGGTGACTTTCCGAAATTTTGCTTCTATAAAAGGCCTCTATGTAAAGATGTTTTGAAGAATTGATGTTCTTCGAGATTATCCAAAAGTTACACTCGCCAAGTTTCAGATTAGAAAAAACGATCATCTTTCAGTTCTATCAATGGAAGTTTGTTCGAATTTTATTCAACTATACTGGCTTTCCAGATATCATATAGTCCGTAAATAGATGATTACTGTTGACTATTCTAGTTATCATAAAAGAGAACACCGATACTGTTAAGTCACTATATTCACTATTTTCTATGCTCTCAATGTTGCACATGAATTTGTGCGGATTAAATAATTATTTGAGATCAAAATCTTAGATTGAGACATACTGTTTTTAATAATTCACTTTGAATTATCAAGGAAGTAGCTGTGACGAAACGCAGATGAACTTAGCAAGATGATTGATTTGTGATTGGAATTGAATTCGATTGTCTTTTTCAACGTTTGAAACTCGAACAGAATCAATGTCTCAATATGAAACCTAAGTTTGAAGAGATTTTAATAGAAGTTCTTCTCAAATTATATTTAACTTGAAGAGTTAAAATTTTTACGAGAAAAAATGAAGGTGAAAGATCGACTCTATCTTTTCCTTTCTACTACAGTAATTGATAAACTTTGATTTTCATTGAAAAACTTCCGTTTGATTCTGCCTGCTGATACTCGAATATGTTTCAGCGCTTTAAATAATCAATCGATTAACAGTTCAAAGGCTAGTTTCGGTTAAATTTTCTATTCGAGATATGCGCGACGAGCATCAGTGTTCAATTTCCGGTAGAATATTTAAATCGCTCGACTAGTTCATGACACATACCGATCGAATCAGTCAGCCACGACGATTTGAATATTTACTTATCTCGACATGCATAAGCACTTTAGTGAAAACTACAAACATTCTCTCGCCTTAACATTTTCTGTTTGTTCGGCATGCTCCGGCCCTCAATGACTTTCTATGAAGCCAGGAGATGACATTTTCTTGAGATAATATTACTGAGATTCGTCAACGACTTAACAACAACAAAGATATTTTCTGACAAGCGTCTTTTGTTTTCAGAGAACGAGAATTGATACGAAGGTTAATGAGTTCTCTTCTTGTGAAAATAAGAATCGTTTTCTAAGAAGAAGAAGAAGTTATTTAAAATAACACCAAGTTATCAAACTAGCTCAGAGTATGACATGAATGATCTTGTTCAGAGTAAAAGATCTGGACATATGTTCTTAGTTGTTTCCATTCTCATGAGCTTTTCTAATGCGCGAGACGAAAATTTTGCTTGAAATAAAAACATGAATATTTGTGTTTTTCTCAGTAACTTTGATCCAGTTCTATGAGAAAAATGTCGATAAACGTGAGAATATTTGATTGTGCAGTCGAATGTTTGTTCACTGGTTTTAGTATTGGAACGATGAGTAATAGAATTTGACATTTTCGATTTCATTCAACTCGTGAGACAAACAATCAGTTTTCTTTTGGAAACGAAGATTCATATTTGAATGAATGATGGTTGAAAACATCGATGGGAGCCTTGAGTGTCTTCATTGTTTCGATTGACTAGTGGACAATAAAACAAACTTACCGATGTATTCTTGGCATCGAGTACTTCCTTAAAATAAATTCATTGGAACGTATTTCTAAAAACTGGCACAAAATAGAATCAAAATCTAACTTCGAGTTTTCTCGTAACGACCGACAGCGACGCTGGGTCAAGATTTGATGCCGAAAGAACTTCATTGAGCTGTGCTTCTTTCTTCTCCAAACTATCAGTCAATGTACTTAATTTCTTCTCTAGCAGTAAATTCTTCAAGCTGCTCTTTTGTTGTACTTCATTGATCGCCTTTATGAATTTACTATAAAGGTCGTCGCGTTCTTTCTGAATCTAAACGGCAAACAAGAAATGTTTTGTTTTTTCTAAGTAGGAAAAACTAAAATTTGTCGATCATACTATTTCGAATCTTTGTAATAAAACTTCATATTCCCATCTCGACGTTTTCAAGTCATTTTCACAAGTTTTCAATTGACTCTTTTTACTCTAAATATAATCGAATGCATACGAAAACAATAAATACATAATAAATATTGATAAAAACTTCAAAATATTCTCAAGTTCGCCTGGTTCAATGAATTCGCATAGGATATCTCGTCACATCAAATGACTTCTCTTGAAATCGATGGGTCAAACTGCACTCGCATTGCATTCGAAATCAATAGCTAGATTTCGATTCTCCTAGATCTTATCGGGAACAACCATTCTGGCATCGACATTCAATCTGTGAGTAGAATCGATCGAGTCGAATAGTTTGTAGGGCCGAACCTAATTGTTTCAACCCGTCATCGAGATTTGAACAATTATGAAGTTTGCTCCAAATAGTTCTTTTTAAAAATAGAAAGTGAAATTGGTAAGTTAATCGTCTAGACTCTGCAGTTTAGTTATCGAACATTTTCGTGTCGATTTTAATTCTGAGCAAAAGAGTTTCGAAGTTTTTCTAACGTTCGCAGATGTTTGATTTTTGAGGTTTTCATTCGAAAGTCGGCGAACAACTATTTGTGTTAAGTTCATCGATGACTGGCGACGTAGTAAAGAATTTTCTTTATTGTTAAATTTGACCACTTACTTCATATAAACTTTTGATCTTTTCATAGTTTTCCGCTCGACGCCTAAGTTCCTCCATTTCTTTCTTGGCAGCTTCCAGTGGCTCGCGCATTTTTCGATTTTCATTTTCCAGTTCGAGCATACGCTTTTCTAGACGTTCTTCTTCTTGTTTCTTCTTCTCGATTTCGTTCTTAAAGTAAAAATGCGGATGTTGATCAATCGTTAAATGAACAAGAATTGATTTTATGTTCAAGTCCGTTTACTTTAAGTGTATTGATTAAATTAAGATTGTTTAGCGTTATGTCATTGTAATAATTCTTGATGTCACTAAATGCTTTTTCATGATTACGCAAGAGATCATTGATTTGTTGATTCTTCCGTTCTTCGATTTCATGTATTTCAGTTTTACGGCGTAATTCCATTTCTTCGCGAAGATCCCGTAGTTTTTTTTCATATTTCTCCTCGATTTCACGCGCTTGCCGAAGAAAATCGTCACGTAATTTCGATACGTAAGATTCGTTTGTCTAGACAGAATAGCAAAACGCAGGTTGATTCTCTAAGAAAGTAAAATCGACTGAAACCTTTTTCAAATTTCTAATAACTTCTTGTTGAGCCAATTCTTGATCTTTCATTTCGACTTTAAGTTCACGTTTTTCCTTCCACATCGTGTTTTCAGCTTCATTATGCCCTTCTTGGGCCACTTTTAGCTCGGCGATCGTTTCAGCTTTCAGTTCAGCGATGTTGTTTTGTTGCTCATAGAGTAAATGTTTTACTTTTTGTTTGTAAACCTATTGAAAGAAAAGGAATAATTCTCTTCGATCCTTTGTCTCAATGGACGAGAATGCGTAAAAGTCTCCACTCGAAAGATTCATTTCTGTTGAAAGAGATTTCTACTCGAAAATAATTCAAGATATTCAATATCTATCGACAAAAATAGATATTTAACATTAGAACGATAAGATATTTAGTCAGAGACAATTAAATCTTCGATTTTCAAATTCACTTGTCTGACAGAAACATACCAAAACTAGTTCGTGATAAATTATTAACACGTTGATTTATCTCATTCGACGCTTTCTCATATAATCCTTGATTAAATCTTCGCCGACCAAGTTATTCAACAAAACGAAATTAAGTTTGGATGTCAAAATTTTTCTTATAGTCGAGCTTTCATTTAAAATGCTTGGTGTTGAATAGAGTCTTATTCTTAAAGTTTTGGGATGGTTGCCTCGTCGTCTGTCGAGTAAAAATTATCGGCACACACTTTCCAAATAAGCGAATATATCAGTGGGGTTTTTTAAAATTTTTGCTTCAGTATATTTATCGAAATCCAGCGGTAGAAAAGAAAACTTTTAACTATTGAATTTTCTTATCAAGCTACTGCTTGATGCTGCTCTCAAAATCATACATCCCTAGCGCGGTGTGTTAATCTTTATTCGTTTCTAAGTTTTCTCAGAAGTAGCTCAAAAAAAGTTTGAACAAGCGCACTTCGAAGTGAAAATACCTTTCTTCGAAAGTTTTCAACTGGTGCATTGCTATGCGATATGAATAAAAATGGTCGTTCATTACATTGAATCTAGTAGGATCTATATTTCGGATGCATTTTCTTCATCTAATTGTAAACGATCTCGAACACAAGAGTATGAAGCAATACTTAGTAAACATGCATCGATTTTGAAAAGCATAAGGAAAACGTCCTATGTTAGTATTACTAAGAAAATTGCTGTTGAACTAAATTTTGAAAATATTGATTTGAAGGCTTCATCACCAAATAGTTCTACAAAAGATTGCTATGGCAAGAAACTATGCTAATCGACAGTCAATGAGTATTGCAATTAGACTATAGTGAGTTGTCAATACTTTCATAAAACATGGTCCGTTCTTTGGGTAACTTGTCACTCAATACTACTTGTCCATAAGAAAAGGGTGGGGAAGAGCGAGGTCGATGACAATCAAAGCAATTGTTAGTACTTAGAGAATAAGCTCCCTGGTAATACAGTAGTTACTTCAATAGACATAATCAATCTAAACTTCATCTTGGACAATAAGAGATTCGATATTCGTTATTGACGAACAGAAACAATAATAAACTGTGACAATATCGACGGTTTTTTATCATGATAACGACTTGCTGTGTTAAAGATGTTATTCAGTTCGTTCTCGAAAGTGAAGAAACGTTTTACTTAGTGGTCCTAAGTATTATATTCAATAGGAACAAGTCATATTAGTTCGTTGCTGATGATTTTAAACAAGAATGGCTGGCAGTTCCGCTTCCAAGTAGACCAATAAAACTGAAAAAGAATTTTCTTAACTAGTTTTAATTTTCTGAATCTTTTATTATTCATTATTTGTATTGTTATACGAGATAGTTATAAGTTGTTGTTCTTACTCACTCAAGAGAAACGTGAAACGTTTGACTGATCTTTATGCGAAGAATTTCTAATTGAAATTAGGAAATTAGTTCCAGACTGTAGTCCAAACACTAAAATGATGCTATAGAGCAACAAAATGAATATCTTAACATTGATAAACAAACAAGTAGGACTTTCTTCAGCATGATCATCGCTGTTGGTGCCGACAGTCATACCTGTCGACTAGTTACGACTATAATATCAATCGATTTAAAGGACTTTTTCATACTTTGATTTCTGCTTGATGTTGTTCTTCAGCATCTTCTAATTCTCGATCTTTATTTCTTAGTTCGGCTTTTTTCTCTTCAAGTTGTCGTTTGGTTATTTCCCAAAAAGTGCTTATACGATCACGTTCAAGTTGAAAATAATTTCTTTCTTCCCGTTCGCGATCCAATTCTTCACGAATGCGAGATAAATGTTCCTCCAATTCTTCTTTTGACATCTAACCAAAAAGAAAGCCAATGATAGAATAAGAAAAGAAAAATAACAGATGCATTTTTCAAATTAACCTCAGCTGCCGGACGACCATCGATGATGGTCGGCGCTTTCGGAGATTTCTTCTTCTTCTTGCCACCTTTCTTCGGAGCCTACAATAAATCATAGTCAATCATTATTCCTGTTCGATACGATTCATCGAGAACTTACCATAATTGCAATCTGATCAAGAAAAAGAAATTACTAAAACGCCTCAATATACACAAAGTGAAGTTTATAGTTCATCGTTTTTCTTCGTCGATAAGCAACAACCTCTTTCCCTCTTGCTTTTCTGCTAGAGGTCATTAAACATCACTTTTTTACTATTGGCTCGAATTCATTTGATACGAAAGAAGATGTCTACACTACTACAAAAGTTAATGCTGAATTAAGGCATTTGATTGGGCGAAAAGTTAATGCAGATTTAATGCACTTTTGATGGCACCGTTTAAGGGAAAACATTGACGCCATGATGGAGGCACGCCTAGAGAAAAAGGATTGGCTACAAATTATTCATCTAGAGATCACATTAGTGATTTATGACTCATGAAGACAAATTCACGCCGTGAATTTCACGGTGTCTCCAATCAATAATTAGAACTAAATAGTGACGGATCTACAATTATTTGAGTAGGCGGAATGGTGGCTATATTTAAAAATCAAAGAGACATGAGAGAAAGACGAGCTACGTTTGAATAATAGGAAACCATTAATAAACTACATTTTTTTTCTACAAGTATCCTCAAGGTACTTTGCTTTATTCTGCAAAGCAAAGATAGCACACTGTTAAAAAAACTTAAGCAGCTTTGGTAATTTTCTTTAGCTCAAAGTACTTAACTTTAATAGCTCGCATACTTTGACTCTTTCTAGGTGAGTCACAAACCACTAATGTGATCTCTATTTGAATAATTTGTAGCCAATCCTTTTTTCTATATGTGCCTCCATCATGGCGTCCAAGTTTTCCCTTAAATGGTGCATTTCCCTTAAACGGTGCCCACACACTTTTCAAAAGTCCATTAACTTTAATGCACCAATAAACTTGATATTGTTGGCACCAATGAGAAATAATCTGATGTACCTTCATAAAGTTGCTTGAAGTAAAAAAAAATAAACATATTAATTAAAAAAAGAGATCTTTAAGACAAAACTTAAAAAAATAACAACCCAGGTCGAGTAGAACGATCCGTAAACGGTCGTAAACGACACAATTACGGTGAAATACGATAGTCGTGACGGGCGATCGTTTACGCATTGTCGTATACGAGATCATCACGGGCAAATGCGGCCGTATTTAGGATGGTCGTTTACGGACCATTGCAAACGATAGCGTAATGGTCATGACAAACCACCCGTATTTCAATCGTATTTACCGTACGGTGCCAGACCATCTGAGAACACATTTTACTAGGATACTTATGTCTTTTTTCTTAGTTCTTGTTCGAACTGTACATATTATTGCGTTTTATTTTTATTCTTCTCTCCTTCGCGTGAATGACAGCGCCCTCTCTCATACTCTGTAATATGCGCATAAATTACACCAATCACTGTATATATGTGATTACAGCTCGAACTCGAATTTTTTTTTGCTCTTCTTTGTACATTTTACTTTCGTTTAGGTTATGTTAGGGTATGGAGTCGACTAACGGTAACTAGAAGTTATTTATATTATTTAATTTCAAATTTATTCTTTTACTTTACTTAATTTTTATCATATTTTAGATTCTATTATATTTCGATCTTCCCATCATTTTTATCTAATTTTAGATTTTCTTTGAATTTTTCCTTTCATTCTAATTTTTATTTAATTTGTTGAAACTTTTCATTTATTTTATTTTTATTGTAAATTTTTTTTATTGTAATTTCATTTATTTATTTTTATTTAATAAATTTAATTTCAATCATATTAAATTTTTATCCGTTGCAAAAGACGTGGGGCGAGATCTCAAAAAACTACGTGAAAACAGATCGTTTACTGCCGTACCCAATAGAGAATACTATCTGTATACGGCCACTGTAATTCTTCATTAACGGCCGTTTACATCCCCGTATACGGTACGGGCAAATGCGTCCGTATTACTGCCCCTGTTAAAACGGGGTAATACGGCGCCGTAACGAGCCGTATTTTCATCGTAAACGGCAGTAATTACAACGTATCCTTGTCGTTTACGACCCTAAACAACGCCGTAACGGTGTCCATTTTAATTGACCTGGGAAGTAGCGAAGAAAAAAACTTTCAGAACAATAAAATTGTAATATTAAAATGATTTTCAACGAAGGCCGATTCGATAAAATAATGGGTGTTGACAATGTGCTATGCAGCGATACGAATAGCAGGTGTACCGAACATATTCAAAATGTACAGAACCTTTGCTAAGTCTCAAGTACACGCTGTTTTGCACGCTGCTGACAAAAACAAAGTGTACGCAGAACACTTTATCTACAAAATTAACACTTAACGTTCTACCGAAAAATCCATTTTTCTATGAATTAATTCTAATATCAGTGAATATGAAAAGCTGACTTTGAACGATACGACCTTTTTTTTCATTTTTACTATCGACTAGTGCTACTTTTCGTATTTTTTTCCTTATTTAGAGTATTCGCCATTTTTTTCTTTTTTCTTTTAACATTAAGCGAATAGTTTGTTTAGCAGATATAAAAATGATCTCGTATTTTTCTAGATTATACCGTAAGTTTCGATATATACACTGTGGTACCCCTTGGTTACAAAAGTAAAGTGTACCGATACGTTTTGTTCAATAAACCAAAGTGTATGAAACTATTTCGTTTTCTAATTCCATTCGGAACGCTGGTGCTATGTATTAAAAACTTCTCAGATATCTGTCATTTTTGTTGGAAACATTCTACTACGTAAACGATATTCATCCAATGATAATATCATTATGCCTTGATTTAAGGGAAGTTTTATTGCATCACTACTTAAGGATGAACTTCAAATTGAGAGTGTTAATGAAAAATGAAATAATATTGAACCAATGTTTTTCATGTTAAGAAATCATAAGCAAAGCGTACACATGGTTGTTGAGATATTTGAAAAACTGCTTTTTACTTTAGGGAAAATGAAAAAGTACCTGAAAGGTGCGTATTAAGACGCAAATATACTTTGTTTTGTTTGCTTCATTATTTAAAAGTCGTTCATTCACCTATTGTTTATGTATTTTCCTTTTAGGTGAAGCTCAGGATTTATTTCTTTTTGTTCGATCGAATTCGTTATCGAAACTTCTATTTTTTTAGATCTTGAGATTTTTTAATATTTCTTATGCGAAACATGTTCGTTAAGTTTATCAACTTATTTTTTTGATGTTCACAGGTACTTTTTCAGCTATAGCAAAGTACACAGAGATACTTGATCAGTAGAAATGAAGTATCAATTTGAACTCTGCTTTAAATTTCTGTTAAAAACGTTGTATTGAGTTGCTATTATTTATTGTATCATATTACATTTTACTGATTCATATTAAATGAAGGAGCACTTTTTATTGTTTAGATTCAATTTTAAGATGAATTCTAAATTTGTTGGAATTATTCTTCCTACAAATAATAGTGTCCAACCTATCGGTTCATTACAACAATCAGTATTGAATCATCCAGGAATATGCACATCTCGACAAATTCGTTTGGTTAGTTCAAACAGTCCATTTACTATTCCATCGGTTACAGTTTCTACATTGGAACCGAACGCTATGTCGCGTGTACCCTTATCTTCTATGAGTAACAATCAACAAACAAGTTCAAGTCAAGAAAGATCTTCGTGTCTTAGCTATAAATGAAGCTGCTGTTCCCGAAAGTAATGTTTTACAATGTGATTCAATATCAAACATGGGTAATAATCTCATTTATTTGATGAGTTTTTTTAGTGCTGATGTCGTTTGAGAAGTCTCACATATCTTCCTTCTTTTAAAAACGCATAATTTCGTTCATAGATGAATTCATCATTTAAGTTTATCTGTGTAAAAGTTAATACTTGATGGGTCACTGATTCTTTTAAAATACTTTTAGGAACTTTTCAGTAAAACTAATTTTTTACAGATAGAAACTCAATTCAAATCACGTCATCATCATCGTCTATTTCTATGAAACGCCATCATTCAACGTCTCGTCAATCAGATAAAGCATATATTAAGAAATCGTTGATACAATGTGAAAGTGAAGAAAACTGTGAGTCACTTTTTATGCTGACAGAAAGCAACATTACTGTTGTACAGGTCGAAAAAAATTCAAACGTTGTAAAAATTGGTCTTAAGAGGAAACATGTGTTTTTATCAACATCTGGAGTGACCATTATGCAAAGTTGGTGGCTGGTGGATCGAGAAATTCTCCAATCTATCATTCTATGGCACATAAGTTTAATCAATTGTTGTCAACAAGAGTAATGTCAGGTGCTGATGTGAAGTCTAAAATAACTAATCTGGTGGCCGAGTACAGAAAAAAAAGAAAGAACAAGGTAAAACAGGGAGTAGTCCACTGGCGTGGCGGCATTTTGATCAGATTGATAAACTTCTCGGTAAGGAATAAGAATTTTATTTCAGTATCATGAACATTCTTTTTTGTATCTTTTTGATCAGGTGAAAGGCCATTTAATGATGAAAGTCTAATGTCTGATTCAATATGTCTTCAGCAAGAACAACTTCTTGAAGAAATAGAAAATACTACTGCTTCCGACTTGAACCTAAATTCCCTAATTGACGAGGCTGATAATAATTTATCGAATTAAATGAAAGAAACTGAAGAGTCTACACATAATTTCGACGATCGATTATGCGAATCAAAAAGTCCATCTAATTTAACATCGACACAAAAAAATACCACCATGAGCACACCAGATGTATCAATAAAGAGAAATGTTTTATCCAAAAAGAAAAAAATAGCAGACATGCGGTAAATTAATTTATTCTATATTCAGAAGTTAATATTATATAGTACTTTGATTTATAGTATTGATCTCATTCAACAGATGATTACTAAAATTGATGTTGCAAATGAAATCGCCACGAGAGCAGAGACGAAGGCATTAGTGTTGTTGGAAAAACACGAGATTTCAAGAAGAAAGCTTAAATAATGAAAAAGAATTCTTGGACGTATTTAAAAGTATTGCACGAAATTTTAATAAATCACCATAGATATTGTTTTATGATTTACTTTATGTTGTTAATTATGTATGAATATATATATAAATATATGATTATATAAATTGTTATGGTTTGTTTTACGTTTGTTTAGGTTCGTATAAACAGTATATGTTTTTATTATGTTTGTTAATAGTAGTTTTTATTTGAATGTAAATGCCCATCAAGTATTTATGTAGTGTCATATGATTGAATTGTTGTACTACAAATATGAATGTAATGTTTGATTCTTTAATTGATCGTTGAGCAATGTTTTCGAAAGTTCTATAAATGTTTAAGTTGCAAACTATCTTAAAATTTCAAAAACCAGAATTTGTGTGATGTAGTATTGTTCATCTTCATGTGAAGATTAATGAAAAATATTTTTGTACTATCATTTGAAAAACA
>OENT01001279.1:0-49840 GCA_900239685.1 Rotaria macrura | reverse complement strand
CATAAATCATCTTTGAAACGGTTTTTGCGTTGATGGAATTGTAAAGCAGGCTTTGTCTAGCAAATACTTTTTTCTTTATTAAAAATTACCAACTCACTTTTTTTTCTCTGTACAAGTAAACCTTGAATTAAGGCATGAAATGTACAGTTCCGCAGGCAAAATTTCATTCAAACTCATATTGTTAATTATCAATGGGATATGAAGAAGTTTTAAGTAGTTGTCGCTGATGTATTGCAATCGACAATTTAGTCTTTCTTTGATTCCACGAAGTTACCATTGACTGTTTCTGTGAAATTAATTTAGAAATGAATAAACTAACACTGTGAAAGACATCATCAGAAAATAATCTCGATGAACTTGTCACATGAAAAAGTATTTTAAACTAGGAAAATAACTGTTTTAATCGGCAACTGCGATAAACCCATGTACTCAAATAATTGTTATCTGTATCATCAAATAGTTTTTCTTTCGACGATCGATATAAGGGCTCATTTCAAAATATTTCAATGCTACGATGAGTTCCAACAAGATAATTTCTCATTAGCTATTTTCTTCCATAGATAAAATCAAGTTTTAACTTAAAATAGACATTTGAACTATTCTGATGAATATGCTTGAAACATGTTTAGAAAAGCTATTATAGAATTTCTCAAGAAAAGTTCCTTATTCTATACGTTGAACCGGTTTCACCTATATATAGCAAGTTCCATTGAATAACGTCGTAAATTAATTTTTGCAAGATTTTCATTCGATATGAACTCCTAAAGTTGGTAGTGTAGTTTTTTGTGAGTTCTTCATTTATTTATATGAAAGGATCTAAGTTAATTCCCTGATAATACAGAAGAACTACAGAATTGTAATCTAAAGAAATAGTTTAAAAATATTCCGAGTATTCACCGTTTAGCGAAACGTCTCGATAAACTGATCGTGACCGATGAAGAAACAACAGCAAAGGTATAGAATCGACTTGACAGGGATTACCAAGACGTTGAATGAAAACCAGTGTTCATACGAATTCAGATGGATAGGTTTAAACCAGATAGAAGTCACATATCTCATATGATTTCTTCTACAAATATAGGCAAAATTACTTTCAATATATATCTTCTTTGAAAAAAGCTCGTCGTTGCAGAAGTCTTCGTAATCTTTCTGTCAATAAATACTGATTGAGTTTAGTCTGTATTGATTTTTATCAATCATATTTCTATAATTCTTTTCTTTTCAAGTTTTTTCCTAATTTCTTTAATTCAATATGTGTTCACACTGTACAATAGTAATCAGACATTAGTCTTAAATTATCCATCTACTGGATAGTTCAACTCGTTCGTGAACTAAACGCGAAAGGCAAACGACTAAGAGTGTGTTTTTTTTACTTCCTTTGAATTTTCTTGATCTCAACCTTCCTATGAATGACTTCTTTATCTCACAATTTTTCACGTTTTACCATACAAAATAACGTAAATATATTTTTCTCAGCATAGACAGATATAATTTTATATTGATTGATTGAATTACAAAAATTTACTCAGAGAAAAATGATGTTGAATCTAACTGTATGTATTAGGCTTTCATTGAATACGATCCATCAAGTGTGTTGAGAATTCGGATCTGCTACCCCCGTGGACTATATTTGAATAATGTCTCGTCCTAGTATAAGAAATACATCCTTCTTCCAGTTTTGATGGCTGAAATAAATGCATGGTAAAGAAATATGTCCTGAAGCAGATAGTATAAAATAATCTTCGTGTGATTGACAAGAAACGTTACATTCTCTTGAACATTTTAATCCCAAGGGAAATGTAGGCATCTTTTTTTTGACAAAAAATAATTAAGCATCAGCATATATGGTTAGTTTTTCCTTATTGAACTTTAGTAATTTTACCGACACATTGAGTTCATATTCATTGCGACGAAATACTACTTGTTTTGATTCTCCAAATTTACGTAAGATTATTTGATGGTTTATCTAAAATATCTATGGACGAATAATATACTCTAACCAATGATATAATTCATTTTCAATATGACACTGAGTAGTTTTTTTTGTTGAGGTTTTTAAAATGACGAAGATGGATACATCCAACAACGATATGTATATACATAGACGAAGATAAAAATAATAGTAATGAATAATAAACAAGGACAAAAATCACGCTGGTTCGCATTGTTAAAAATATGAACAGAAAAAAGAAAAGTTTGTATGTTTAAGCTTCAGTATCATCAAGACCGCCTTCGTGTCCTTTAAGACGTATTCGAGCAAATTCTTCGAAGATAAAATCATCATCATGAGCTGCATTATCAAAACTTAAGAAAAGAAAAACATCGAATATTCCATTCTGTCGTTTAATAATAATGAAAAAGTGGTACAGACTTAGTGTCAAGTTGAATTAAATTATGATCAAGAGGTACGTCCACAAAATTTTGATCGCCAGTACTATTTTGATCAAGTACTTGTGATGGTGAAGCCGTTGGTGGAGGTTTTGGATGAGTTAATGTAAATGGTAATTCAACTGCTAGATCTCTATTAGGCGAAAAGAATCGATATTGTATGAGTAATTTTAAGCAAGTAAATTTACCCTCCCATTGCGACAATTATTTTAACTTTAACTTTATATTGAACAATAATGCCAAGATTTTCTTTTTGCGTATTATTTCGAATTCTATTTTACATTGAATTTATTTTATTACTGTTTTTCTATATTTGTTCGGTTTCAATGAAACTTACATTGTTGATGAAGCTAGATTTGTGTCTTCGTGTTTTAATTTTCCATCTAATGCTAAACCTCGTTTATCTTTGTTATTTGCTAGAAGTGGTATTAATGAATAAACTTTCGATAAATTTGAACATGGAGTTATTGGAAAGCCTTCACTAAAATTAGACAAAGGAGAAATTATTTCATTCTATTTAGATAAAGATATATACACGAAAAATGTTTTGAAAGAAAGAGAAACACAAGTCTATAAATTAATTCAACGCCTACTCTGTCTCCAATTCAGCAACATTGCATTTGTAATGAGCATTGGTAAACATACATATTTCTGCATATTGTTTTACTAGAATATAACATTTAAAGCATACAACATTGAAACAAACAAAATAAAACATTTATTTAATAAGCAATAAGTAAGTACAACAAAATCAATTTCGAGCGACTTTTTCATTTACCTCGATTCAAGTACAGCTACATCACATTTGTACTGTGTTGACGAGTACAAGCAGATTTCTGCATTTTGTACAACTACACAGTTAAGGATTATATCAGAATATGTACATATGTATGTATATATATATATATATATAATTAACAATAGTATTCAATGAAAAATGAAGTTTCTTCTTCTCTTATATTTCATAGGGAAATAGTTGTAAAAATAAACAAACTTTGAGCTTCTTCTACGTACCAGAAATACGAATTTTTCTTAATGTTTTATTTGAATTGTTTGTAACAACGACATTAACATTGATACTTTCACCATGATAATACATCTACACATAGTATCATGTAGACATATAAAAGAAACTTAATAATACGAGCAAACCTCTTTATCAAGTGTACATTCCAAATGTAAAGGTGCAGGTGACATCATAAAATCTTTATGTGCTTCAATAACAGGTTGTGGAGCTGGGATTTCAGGTGCGTACGTTAACTTTCTGATTGCTAATCGAACAGAACTTCGTTTGTGTGATTTATCTTCATTGGCTTCGGCCACGTAAGTTTTTAATTCATAATCAACACCACATGGCTTTCCTGTATCGCCAACAGCTGGTTGTAATGTAACCGAGGCTGGGGCATTTTGTGGAATCTAAATGAGTTTTTATTTATTTAGTTCATTTTTCTCTCGCTTTCTTCCTTTTTAAAAATTTAATTCACTTCAAAATAAAATGGATATGCATTCGGACCCAACTTTCTTAAAAGACGCTGTTGCAAATATGTTAAAGGTTTTTTTTGATCATCAATAGGAGGATAGATTTGTTGTGTTGAACAAAACAAATCTTTTCGAAATGTTAAACCAAGTACATCAAGATCTTCTCGACCATATCGAAATGCTATGAATTACAATTTGTTAATTGATGAAATAGAATAGTTCGTATTATACCTGCTAATACAGATGCATATACTTTACGATCTTTCACATATTCAGGATCAACAAGAACGACTCCATCTAACAAAACAATTTTATCAACGAAAATAAAAAAAGACAACAAGTTTAACTGTTACCTATAGGATCTATATGATCCATGTAATCGACAAAGTCTCTTTTTCCAAGATAACATGTTATCTAATACAATGCAATAATATAATTAAGTTAAATCGAACTAATTTTCAATACCTTTGAGTTAGGACTACTTTTCTTGAAGACTCTAAATGAATTAGATAGAGGCAATTAAATGATCATTGACTATGATTTTACTTACATTAATGTTACATTACACATTATTTTGTAAAAGAGAAAACGAAAAAAAGGCAAAATAGAACCTGTCTTGCTAGTTACTACATATATAATCAAAGAAATGTGCCCTACAACTAATAGCAATCGATGAAGAGTCAATGATAAAAGCTATCATCCATCTGTTGATGGTGAAGAAAAAAAGAAACTATCCGCATTTACATCAGAAATAATTCTTCATCTTTATTATGTCTTCTTCTAGCGAACCGAACAAATTGAAAAGAGATCGTCGTAAGAAGTGGACTACAAGCAGCATGACAAAAGATATAAAAACAGGAAGAAAGAAACTCTGCATTTTCCGGATGAAAGTGATATGACGTCATATTAATATATTGATTTGCACATGTCTTAATAATTTAAGATGAAACTATTTTTTTCAAAGAAATTTACACAATCTTCTTTTTTTTCCAAGCTTATTATTGATATATGAGTTAACACTCATGTGTGTTGATGACAGCACAAGCGAAGATTGCATTTAACATTTTATGGCACTTTGGTTCAACTTCCTTTTTTATTCGTGTTTGGAAAATAACTAGACAGAAACAAAATTTGACGCCTATCATTATTTAATCTTACTCTTTCTCCTTCTCTCTAGAAATATATATATATATATATATAAATCTACTTGGCAAGCCTATTCTTGTGAAAGAATAGATTCATTTATTTTGTTTTCTATTCTTTTAGATTGATATAATACCATGGTCACACCATCATTCTCATTTCATTAACATTTTGCATACAATATTTAAGAATTCCGGAAAAAAAAGAGATATAAACGAAACATTAAAAGACTTTTCAGTTGTCAACAACTAATTTTCTTTTTTTTTACTGCAAACAAGAGCGAAGCCATTCATAAGTGCAAATACACATGAAAAGTAAACAGGTGTATCGATGTATACACCATCATTAACTTACGGTTTCATAAGGAATCATATGTGAGAAATATGAATTGTTCAACATGATTGGATTTGAGGAAAGTGTGAAGCACTCGAAAGATATTTAATCACATGTGCACTATCATCATGTCACTCACTTCTCGATGATTGAATATAGTTTCTAAAATAATATATCCGTGCTTTTTTTATTTATATTGACTTGAAGGCATTTCCCTTCTTTTTCCTATTTGTAAATCTCGTGAACATTCTATCTTTTCCTCTTGCCCTTCTATTTCATTGAAGGTCTTTTTTTGGATCCGAAGCAGAATCATAGTAATTGAAAGCGCAAAAAGATTTTTTGATGAGAAAAGAAAAGAAGATGCTACTAATGTAAAGTCTACGATAATTAAAAGATCTACTTGACAGACAAGAGAAAAAAAGAAGTTCTCTAGATATCTAGCATTGTCTTCAACATATTTATTTGTGAAACAAAAATTGAACCTCCTATTCGTTCTATCTTAAATGACGAAGATGATTGATTTCTTCCTCATGATGTAGCTAATTTTTCACTTTAGTTGAATAGTAAAATATATTTTCTTTTATGATTCTAGATCTCATTACCATAAAAGCTTGTTGGCGTAAATGAAAAACAGCACGAGAGAAAATGTCAATGCAGAAAATAATGAAATAAAAAGAACTAGAATTAGCTTTTCGACAACACAAGATCATTAGCACCAACAGCAGGAATCTATATCTTACATTATTTTACAAGTCAAAAACGGACGTCTAAATTACTGCATAGAAATGGAAGAAAAATCTAAGATTTGCCCGAGTAACACGAGCGAACTTTAGAAACCAAGCCCAAAAAACACAATTATTCGATGAAAGATAAATGACAAATGTCTTAGTTTATCATGAAAAAAATTAATCTGTTCTGTAAGGTCGACAAAATCTTTTTGTAAATGATAATTCTTTATGAAAGAGCTCAACATCTCATTTGACACAAAATTAATTAATATCCTTTCAGCCGACGGTGATTGGCGATATTGTTTTTACCGTGTTCCTTGTTTTTTCGAATCATCTAAACATAGCTCCGTCGCACCATTTCCATTAACTTGCTGTTGTTGTTGTTGTGCCATTTATAATATTTCTTTATGTCGAGACAAGAATATTTTTTCTACTTAATCCGTGAAACATGACGAGATATTTATGATCTAAAGATAAACACAGCAAAGTAATGAACCTGACAATTGTTCTTATTTTTTTTTCTTCATTCAACTATTTATGACATTGACAACGAACAGAATCATCGGTTATGACGCATAAGATTTCTCTTCTTTTTTTTATGTTTCTCTCTCGACGCCTACCAAATTAGAAAAGCTAACTACAAGTGAATCTTACACAGAATCGATCATAATTATGTTTGGAAATTTATTATTCGGATGTTACAGTTCTGTCATGAGAAAAAATTCAACATTGAATTGGTACTACCTGTAATCAATTTAAAAGCACACGTTCTTTATGCTATCATGCCAGCTTGTTCTCTTTCACTAATAAAATTAACCTGTAGTACATACGTAATAATCTCCTCTCTTCGTTCCTTGTCTTTTGGTTTTAAACAATAAGAGAAAGAAAATGTCATTATATGCAAAGATATAAATAGTTTTCAACTTAGAAAAGAGGGATAGAAGAAAATGCCAGACGTTTAACAAGACAACACATTACAGATACAACGAATAACTCAATTGACATTATGCTTTTATCTGATTTGTTGATTCATCGCCATGAACAACTTTCTTTTTCTTTTGAATAAGACATTACCTACTGACATCTATCTATGAATAAGAAATAATAACAATGAAAGACAAATAATCGATTGATTCCGAAAAATTTTTTGTGTGAAAAATCATATTACTCTTAATATAATATCATTGTATTAATATAATCTGTACCAACTTTTAAACCATTCCCATGTCGCATGGTTCATATTCATAGTTTTTCTTTGTCTAACATTTAGTTAATGTTGAATATATGAGATTATTCGATATAATAATCTTCAAACAAAAATATATCTGCTTGTTTTTCTCACAGTGAGACTAGAATGTTTACTTGCCTTATTTGTAAAAGAAAGCAAAAGCTACATACCTCGTGTCAATAGACTGATCTTGCAGGAATATAGATAACTCTATTAATGCCTTTTATAACATTCCATTATCTCTACATAAAGTTATGTTTTATGATTTTCTACATTATCAGGGTCATACTATTATAGTATTGTTACTTTCTTTTTAGGCCGATAGTCGCAAATTTGTTGTTGACATGTCCTGAGACTTCCTTCCGCCTGTATTTGATAATGCAAAATTGAAGTTTAATGAGTTTTCTAACCTCTAGTAATAATATTTTGTTTTGGGGTAAATTCAGAATACTTGTCAAAAAATCAATTTACAGATTGGAAAATTCTATGAGAGATCTTCACATTGAACTAAAAGCCTCGATTTCATATGTTACTGTTTTTGTTAAATATAATGTTATTCGACATGCAATGTATAGTATTGATTATGCTGAAGCTCTTCTCAGCTGTAGGACATAAATAGATATGAGTTTGTATTATTATTAAAGTTTAATTCGGTTGATACACTTATACAATATAGATGGATAAATTATTCAATATTGTTTACCTGGTTCACATTAAGTCTTTCCCTTTGTGCAAACAGCGTAATAAATTTTATCAGGAACTTTCTTGAGAAGATTCGATAATATGTTATTAGTTAAAGCAGCTCATTTATTTAAAGATAATTTAGAGTTGCATAAATTCTAATTAAAAAAGAAATAAATGCATAAGCATAGGAAAGTGTAAAAATGAGATATTGAAGGATACTATTTAACTTCATGTGCTTTTTGACTTTAAATCAATTTTTAACAAACCTACTAATCTTAAAAGGAGATTTAATGCAAAATTTTAAGAACATAAACAGAACGAGGAATCTTCTCAATTTTTCTATTTCAAAACAAATTTTTTTCTAAGTCTTCAATACAATCTTTAATTAATCTTAATCTAGATTATTCATGATGTGATCGATTAAATTTTCTTCAGAAAATTCACAAATCAATTTTAATGTATTGATGAAAAACCAATATAACTTGTTTTTGTTGTGAATGGTATTTGTTATAGATTACAATATTAAATCTTCTCGCATTACTCATTGAGAGAACAACCCTACGAAAGGATCAAGATTTGAAAACGAATGAAATATAGAGTTTTTTCTATTAAATGATGTTGGATAATAGAAATAATTTGCTTATGTTAAATAGATCAAATTTTTCGAATCTTTTGAAAATGCTAATAGTATATTCAAAATTTCAGCATATGGAGCCGTCATAGATTGATAAATAGTCGAAGAAATCATTTCCGATTAACGTTATATCTTCGTTTTCGGTAGAAATGCCAGATAGTATCCAACAGCTTTATAGATTCATATTGAAGAATTAAGAATCTCTTACGCCAAACAATATATGATAGTTTGCTCATCTAACTATGAGAGTCTATACGTAAAGTAGATCTTTATACTGACAAAGCAACATCTATTGTATGTTTCTTGTTTTCTCTATTGCCTGAATCCTACTGTCTTTTGAGTAACACTAATTCTGAATTCAATCAGTATGAATATAATACATGCACGATACTTGATGAATATATTTTCAATTCGATTTCTTCAACCGCATTGTACCTGATACTTTTTACTATCTATGAATCTGCTTGGAGGTTTTGCTTATTAGATCATAGAATACTTAGTTAAAGCGTGAAATCCAAACTCGAATTCCTTATACTTATTGTAAATAGGTTTTGTCATGTTTTCTTTGGACAAGTACTCAATAGAAATCAGAGCGAGTTTTTTCTAATTTTTTACGAATAAAAGCATCTTCAACCATGTATAACTTTCATTTCTTTAATAAATTAGGCAAATCTTGTGATAAACAAGCTTGAGAATCATGTCCATATTAGCATTACTGTCATTCAAAAAATATTAGACTGTTACGATCTCTAAAATCTTTTTGCACTAGTAACAGCAGAAAATATCATGAAATCTTATAATACGAAAAAACTAATTCAAGTGGAAATTTTTGTTCTTCATACTTATGATTTTCTACATCTATTCTTTCTTTCATGCTTGATCTACAAAGAATCTTGCTTATAATTATCATTTAGAAAAGAACTAACATTACTCAATAGAATTCAATTGATTGTCAATGATGATTCTACACGTATCACAATAGATCTGAGGCTAAACAATTCTATGATGATACTACTCGAAGAAGATGATGAAGAGAAAAACCTATTTATACAAACTGTAATCAATTGATAAAGAAGAAAATTTTCAATACTGGTAAATATGACTTGAGTGAACATTACGATTGGTTATGCAATTAAAATATACAAAATTCAAATGCGAAGAATTAGACAAATGATGCATTATGTCATGCATAATTTACATACACTACATCATTTTTCTTTATGACCTAATACAGAGTAGGAAAGATTCAGTCATTCATGCAATTAATTTTAAAGCCTTTTCTTTTCTGTTTACTATCGAAGATTATTTTAATGTTTCTGTTGCATCGCTTTCATTTAAATTGATAGCCGTGTTCTCCATTTGTTGTGATAGAAGCAAGCGACTGATCTAGTGGTAGGATGCAAGCGATTTTTAAATATTCTATTCATTTAAAATGAGAATTATAGTAACTGATATCTCACAGTGGAATCTGCAGAGAGCTTGTGATTGTCATTAAGTAAGATGAACTTTATTTCATTTATGTATTTTAGTGTGCTGCATAGGAATCGAATATATGCGCGGTGGACCATATCAGATTTTCAAATTAGTTTTATTCGAAAGACTTTCCATCTATTGATACATCGTACTAGTCTAGCACAACTATTCAAACTTTATTTTTATTTCGAAATTTTTTTATCTAGACTAGGTTGAAGTTGATTTATCTTTTTGATTGTGGACAATTTTTCTTAATTGAGAGAATAAGTGTCCACAAAGTATAATCGAGAGATATAGAGATGAAGTATGTCCACATTATAGTAACAAGCAAACAGTAGAGATAATAAACTAATTGGTTCAAGCTGCTCGATTGAAGAGATGATATTACCTCAATAAAGCTAGCCGAGTGCTATGGATGGCGCGTGTTGTCTAGGTCATTTTTTTACTATGTGGTATGAGCGAAAGTATTTAAATAGGTTTCAAAAAAGAACACGTCCTCTTTGTCACCGATGCATTCATGTATTGGGTACATCTGACAAGGATGATCTAGATTTTGAACCGAAAAACTGTTATAACTTTGATCAACTTGTACTATCTCGATCTTTGTATTTCTTCACATAATAAATTTTTCCTTGATTCTATAATGTAGACACTTTCCAACGTGCAGTCATTTTTTCTCAATTGGTTAAAAAAACATGTCCACAATTAAACTGCAGCCGACATCGATGCTTGATTCTATCAAGAAAAAACAACGATTTCTTTATAACTTTCATCTGAAAATTTGTCTATTTATGCAATTTACCCGTATTCAAAACATTTATCCATGTACAACGAAGCCTGTTTGTAATATAAATATTGCACCATAGAAATTCTTTATCATAACTAATGTACACAGACTTTGTCCCTTTCAGAGCTGTAAATTTCCTATGAAAGTTACGATAGCTATGGCATAGAAATATGATAAGTTGTAGACTGACAATAGATATAGAGGAAAATCAATAGCCAAGCCAAATATTAACAGCAAACGTATTTCATGAAATCACAAAAGACAGTTTTACATTACGTTTGTCATCCTACTTTCAATTGAAAAGGTTACAAGTGCAAACTCTTAATCTGTTTGATTGTCACTTATGAATAAGATTAAAACTGCAACAACGACATATTACATTAAAAGTCTTCTATTTTAAGACACGTTTGATCCTCCTTAGTGGTCATCCATTAGTACGATGTTAGATTTCAAAATGAGTGGGATAAATATGCTTGATTAAGAAATGAACACAATGTAAATGCATTATGGTAAACCTTCTACCATGGAGTATAATTTGACATTAGAAAAGGATATGAGCATCGCTGATTCTTAAATATAACGTCAGCATAGTCTTATGATGATGAGTAAATCAATCTTTAACTATGTGACTGATTATCATGTCGTTACTTGATTTTGTTGCTTGACAATGTTTAAGATTCATCTATTAGGGTATTGAATATGTGCAAAATTTTAACTGATGACCTCATTGGAGTTATACAGAAGCACATTTTATACCAGCTAAGAATATAAAACGTTGGGTTCAAATCAAACACATACAATAGTAACTCTTAAATACGTCTTGATAAAATTTCTACATCGCGATATCAATAGTAAATCAAAATCAAACGAAGCAAATTTGAAACATCGATCCCAATTCGTTGACAAAAAGAAATTTTCTTCTAATGAAAATCTTGTTAGCATACATCAGAATCAATCATATTATAGATGCATTTATTTTTCATAAAACAATTGTTTTTAGTGAATTCATTCATTTCAAACGTTATCCACCGTTTGAATCATTATTTTCATTGGATCTACCCATAAGACAATTCATGTCGAACCGTAAGTAGCAAAAAAAGCGATTAGTAATCTCTTATTTGATCTTTTAACAACGAAAGAGAAGCTATAGTCTCTATTACGAAATCGATTGTTTGGATCATTGAGAACAAGAAAATATTACAATCAGATTGTTCTTTTCAACTTAAATCGTCAGTTTTCGAAAGACATGAAGACATTCTCTAGTTAAATTTTCTATCGTCAAACGAATATTCTCATTGGCGATAGTACAACCTACATTATTCTATCAATCAAATACGATTGCTCGAATTATCTCGAGATTTTTACTCAAAAAACTAATTCCTCTAAAACACAACATAAATTTCAACTAAATATCAAAAACAAATAAATTGAAATCTATATTTAATAAGTCGCGTAAAAAAACAACTCATTTACTTATTTTTCAAGATAGATCAACTGTTTATAAAAGAATTCAAAATTTCTAAAGATTCATTGATATATACGTATAAAGGAGTAAAGCAGAGAAATTTCAAGGATAATTAGACTCATGTGTAAGTCAATTATGATCTGATTCAGAATCATCATGTATGAATACATGACTCTTTTTGAAAAGGTTAAATATTACGTGAAATGTCGTAGTCTTAAGTTGATTTTCTTCGTATTGTGCAAATCTCTACTTTTTGACTTTTTTAAATACATTTATATGATAGGTAATCAAAAAAAAATAAGAGCATCACTTGTTGGCGAACATCTAAATCAATAATACATGTATAAATATTTTTCTACAGATATATGTATAAGAAATGTCTAAAAGCTTTTCTTTGCTAAATATCTAAGAATTAGTCTTCTATTCATAAACAGATAAATAATCAATACATAAACTCGAAGACATGTGTATTTGATTGATGATGATCAATACCTTCTACTCGGATTACTGAAAAATGATGAATGATGACATGTATCGATCTATAACTATGTGAATTGTTCTATTGATATTATGTCTAACAGTTTTTCATTCGATTTATTCTATTCGATATGAAAATAATGAGAAAAAAAATTTCTAACTACAAAATAATATTGTTGTCAATCTTAATTACGCATCGTTGTAATAATTTCAAAAATTTATACGTACCAAAAATAATACTGATGTCTTTCAAGATTCATGATGATTGTGCGTATGTAGCGTAATCATAGAATCAACGGTCTAACAAATGAAGACATTTTCCACTAGAATAATTGATCGAATATCACGAATGAGAAAACTTTTCTATTTCAACAATTTCAAGAGTAAGTACATGGTGATGGAAGATGTCATGTTTGTTTCTATTGGATCAATTTACTTGTCATAGAAATGTATGAAGTAGCCTAACTCGATGTTGTATTCGATTGAAGAAAGATCTCAAGAATGAGTGAATCTATTGCCTCGATCAATAATAGTGTGAACCCAAATTTTAAGAGAAAAAAGAACGATGAAATCCTCGCCGTATTTTCTTTCACAAAATCAAAGAAAACCGACTAGGATAAAGTTATATTTGTTCATAAGCACAATAAAAAGAAAATTCAATCATTAATTAAATAATTTTAACATCCGAGAGAACTCATTCGGAATTGTCTTAAAGTCATTGCTTCAATATCACCGGAAGTTAATAATACATGTTGTCCATTATAATTATTATTGCTATTATTATTAAAATATCCATAATGGAATGGACTAGTAACTGATGTGTTTCTCATCGAAATTTTTGGTTGATTTAATCCAATTATGCGTTCATTTATAAGTAATTGTTGATTGGGTTCATAAGAATGTCTTCTTACTGTGCCATCGGATACATTTGACGAACGATGTTCGGTTTTCGAATTTATTGTTGCCTTACGTACAACTGTTGTTGCTGCTGATGAACCTAGAAAGTTATCGGATTCATTCGTCGAATAACAACCAGATGTTGATAAATATTCCAAACGATTTCTCTAAGAGAAAATAAATATTAGTTACTTTTTCCTTGATCTGATATTTAAATGGTATATATTTAGAGATGGAAAATAAATATTTTTATTATATCATAAGAAAGATAAACAGCGTCATGATGTTAATCGATTCGTCTTTGCTTTATATGCATCAATAGACGAATGTTTGTAGTGAAGGATGCAGAAAAAAACGAAAGACAATAATAACAACGATTTCTTCTCTTATCTAAAGACCTCGCTGAAACGTTAATCGACTCATGATGGGTATAGATTCAAACAGATTCATAGACCAAAGTAGTAAATTGACTTTCGATTAAATGAAAGAAAAACTTACCAAATATTCTTTATCCTTGCGTTTCATTACACGTCGTCGGCGATATGTCTACGTAAACGTAAATACGTAAGTTCATATAAGTATACTATCAATGAAACGAAAAACCTATTCATTGAAACTTACAACAAAATACATCCACAAGAAAAATATCAGATGAAATAATACATATATTACAGCTAATGAGACGAATGCTATATTATCCCAATGTGGTGCTACATCAGATGGACATACAGCAATTAATGCATGCCATGCACATACTACACATAACATAACCATTGATAGAAGTACATATTTATCCTAAACAATTGAAAATAATCATATTTTCTTTTCTTTTAAATTTTATAATAAAAAAGAAACGATGAAATTACTAATGTTGTTAAATAAGATATTGTTGGCAGACATCGAACTACAACCCATTTGAATGTAACAGCTGTTAGAAGTAGCGTAAAACTTAATTGAAGACGATTTTGTGGAAGATTATATGCAACACTAAACGTTGTAAAAGCCATGATGGTGATGAAAAACTAAAATATGAACGAAAAATGACACAAATCTACATTGCAATAGAAACTTTCGAAACGATCGTCGAAATTTACGATAAGAAAATAAACATTCCAATAGAAATATCCTGGTCGTCGAGCAGCCCGACCTAGATAATAGATCATTACTATCGAATAAACATAAGATATGTACTATTTTACAGGTTGCTGAAAAAGCTGGATGTTGATTTTGTGATGGTGAAAATGGACTTGATAATAATTTCGTTGATGTTTCAACATGTTCATGCAAACACCATTCTTGTTGATCAATGAATGTATCTACAAAATTTAATAGGATAATATTTTCTTTACTGAAACAACAATCACAAACAAACAAATTAACATAGTTATATCATACGTGTATTGATTGCACTTAGTTGACTTGTATCTGCAATAAGTAATACTTCATTAATAGTTCTGGTTGTTGATATTGTAATAGTTAAATCCTTTCAAAGATTGTATAAGAATGATTAGTAAGAAAAATAAATATAGAATACATTTCCGTCTTACTTGAACATCAACTGGGAAATCATTAAGTTCAAGATTTTCGAGAAAAACACCTTTCACTTTTCTCATTTCATAAATCTAAATGAAGAAGAAGAAGAAAAGTAGTGAAAAAAGATTTTTGTTTGTTTAGAAAAAATCATTGAAGCACATAGAAGAACTCTAATACAAACCATAGGTGTATCTATGCCATCGTAAACAACTTTATGCCAAACATCATTTTTCAAATCGCTCACTGAATTATCAACATAAAGTAATGGATTCCAAAATTTATTGGCATCGAAACGATCGATATCCTAAGCGAGAAGAAATAAGAGTGCATTTGTTCTCTGATTGATATCAATAACAGATCAACATTGAATGTACTATTCTGTCAATAGTTAATCCGGATCATAAGAATTATTTTCCCATGGAAACTATACTTCAAGACTTTAATGAGACTAAATTTCATTTTTCGATCACTAAACTCTTCTTGTATAATTGAGAAAGAGTTCTTTCTTTTCATCATTCAAGTGAGAAGTTCGTTAATCAGTATGACAATGTTGTCAAATGCACGACCCACGTGTATTCCTAGATTTGTATTTTAGTCGACATTTTTCAAGTAGAATAGTGTACATTGCATAAGAAGATTGTTGAAAAACTAAATTTCATACATGAAAAAAAATTTACGAAAACAAAAACTCCGCATCACTTGAGTTCAAAGGTTTTTAAACATTGTTTACAGATTAAAATCTATTGAAAAGGAAGCAATTTTTGACAAATAAAAGGATATTACTTGCGCATAGCTCTGAAATATAGATTTTCTTTCTTTTAATAGACTTTTTAGATGTCTATCGCTTGATAACGAATTCAAACTTTATAGTTGTGAGAAAATCTTATCATCATACTCATTCAATATTCGATTCATCATTCAAATGAAATAGACCGAAGAAAGCAAACAGATATATTTTCTACGTGAACACTGGTAAAATCTTCAGAGATGAACAAAGTCGAAATGTGAGTTATCAGCAGTAGGAAACAGTCGAAATAAAATCATCTGCTGATTCGATTCGAGTAACTAATGACAATTGAAGTTTGCATTGAATAGTATGAAAACAATGTACTCAATTATTGGAGAATGGTGACAAGAACAGAAGGTAAATGTAATTATCTCATCAAACTTCATCTCCATTCTAAAGTCATATGAAAATAAACACCCATCTTTTTTTGTCTTCTTTAAATCAATTTGCATTTATTTTGACATACTTACATGTCACTTACCATTCCTTTTAATGTTGGTTCCGACCAACGTGCTTGAATAAAAGCTTCCGCTTGAAATTGTTCTTTTAATGTATCGATTTCACCAATTTTTAAAAATACTATACGTAATTCAACAGTTACCTACACAAAAACAAAACAAAACATCGATAGGATATCATAGATCAAGTTGAACTTTGTCTCGTTTATTTTTCATTTTGGACTCATTCAAGCATAACGTGTTGACATGACCTGCAGTTGTTGCTCATTCTCTCATTTGATCGATCTATTCATTTTCATTCATATATCGATACAATGAAAAATCTCTATTCAACCAAACTTATTTCACGTACAACTGGTTTTATAATACCACTTGGAATCGCTCTAATTTTCTTTGGTGTTACATCAATTATTTTATCATCTATTGATTTATATTATAGCAGTCCAAATGTATCTATTACACTGCTGCCAATAGACAATGCTACAAATGCAGCAACAATAGTTAAAATAATTCCATATTCTTTTTCTGAACAATCCATATGGTTAACACTCAGTAAAGGAATATGGTGTGGTCTTATTCTTCTTGCTGTTGGCATTTTATCATTGATTGTTCATCGGGAAAAAACTTTAATATCAATAAGAATATTATCATTACTTGCATCTATTTCAACATTTATTAGTTTTTTTCTATTTTTATCATCGATTACTGTATTTCAACGTTATATTGTTGGAGGTCGTATAAATGTCGCTCAAAGAACATTAAATAAACAATATGAATTCACAATCAGTATATTTCTTCTTATTTGTGGAGTTTTATCTTTCATTGTTTCATTAATATTAACTATTGGTACGCTTATTGCAGGCAATCTTTGTCAACCACAATCGAGCGATTTCGACGGCACGGTGAGTTATAATCAACAACAACCACCTACCTATTCAACACCACCATATTATAGTTAAATTATGAAAACATCACAACATTGAATTTATATCTTCAAAATCATGTTAAGCGAATATCTTTAGAACTCATCGTCTTCTCTATTAAATTTGTTTTTTCTCATTTTATACTATTCATTTTTATACAATGTTATTATTAGAATAATAATAATAATAATAAAGAACAACTATATAGAAACATACGTTACACTACTAAGTAATGAATAAATTCTTTTCTTTCTATTTTTTATTGAAAGCCAAACTATTTAATTTTAATATTCATCGTTTAAGAATTTACTGATGTGAAAAATCATAGACTTAAGCATAAAAATGGATATAACTAGTACACCTTACTTACCCTCTCAAGTTTATGTAGAGCTAAACTATCATCGACTGATCTTGAATCTTGTTTTTCACATACTTTAATCATGTAATCTTTGATATCTGTAAGAACTTTGATATTTCGTTTGAAATTATTATTTAATTCTTGAAGTGTATTCGTGAGTTCACGAATATCCATTACTGATAATGATAATGACGATGACAGACTGCCATGTATTCGCTTCGCTGGAAAGTGCTGATGAAATGATGATGATGATCTTAATGTATGTGAAGTTCCTGTGCCTCGTCCAGATGAGTTCATCGGTGATGATCACAGTACGATTTTAATCGATATCGGATCAATCGCGACAATAAATTACTGAATAAAGAATATAATTCTAAATATCGATGTAAAATCAATAGGAGAACAATGCTGAATTTAAATATGATAGATTAATCTGAAAGAAAGAAATAAAACGAAAATACCGTTGGAAAATTGATCTCACAAGAACCGATATTCATATCTCTTTTCTTTCTCTTGCTCAGTACAATCAATATTCGATCGACATAGAATGTCGTAATTAAATTGCTTTTTTTTCTTACCAATACATAATTTTCTTGCTATGATCGTTCGACAAAATTTTTATGAAAATAAGAAAGAAGAAAACATTTTAGATTGTGTCCTTCCTTCTGAAAAAAAGAGAGAAAATAACTTCGTTTTAGTTTCGTATTTCTAAAAAGCTGCATGCTACCGAAGAAATGATCGCATCTTTATATTTTCTTCAGTAGCTTAGCTTGTGGTACTTCATATCCTCGTTGGTGTTAATGATTAGAAGACGAAATGGTTAGATTGATACTGAGAGAAGCGCAGAGACACAAACATAGAGGGAAAGAGAGAGAGAGAGAAAAAAAAGCGATATTCTATCTCGAAACTTGCTGATGTATATAGAGAGAAGACAACAACATAAATGCATCGATCATCTAACGACAAAGGAAAAGCTTATATAAAAGCTGAAAAGAAAAAGAAGTATGCTGTTTTAGTTGACATGCGAATCAACAACTGTACGCTTAAAAGCTAGTCTGATTTTATTTGACTGACACAATGTTATTTATATTGACTAAAGGTAATCTCTAAAAGATTTAGGAAGAATAAACTAAGGAAATAAACCAATAATAATCAATCTCAACAGGAACATATCTTACTTGTTTTCTATTCAAATGAACTACAAACAATTGTAAGACTTTATCGTTGATTCATGATTTATACTTTCACTACAAATATTTGAGTGATATGTACATAAATACTATCATAACTCGATTTAATATAGCAGTTTGTATCTTTATACTACAATAATGCTCTCATTATTTCAGTGTACATTGGCCTTGATAAACCAATTATAGAGTTGAGAAAGAAGAAGAAAAAAAAATTCTACATCAACTATCAAACATTATATTACTAACCAATCAATACAACTTTAGTTTCGTTTGTTATTCTAGTTGATAAATGCAAATAAAAACAATGCATTTTCTCTTATTTCTCTTCTTAACATGGAAAGATCTACGTCTACGTATGTCAATAAGAAAAACTATGATTTCTATCAACGAATATCTCTACCATAGTGTTCTGTGATGCTAGCGAAGGATTGTCGATTCTATTGAATATGACAAATAAGAACTAAAACATCATCTCTATATTTAAGATAATCAATGAAAACGAATATTCTGCCTTGCCTAACACTGATCACACCATGTCTTTGGCTGGCAAGCATGAAATTAGAATAATTCTTTCTTTTTGTAAAATATTCTGTTTCTCTGATCTAATATACTTACATATGGGTGTCTGTGAATGATAAAAAAAGAACAATTGTTTGTTGTGGTCTTGAATTTTCATAGAACAATATACGATGAAAAAAAAGAAAGAAAGCTTTGAAGAACTCTTCAATAAAACAAATTATGAATCAAGAATCAAATATTTGCTTATAATCAACATCGTTGGAAAAATTCTTTCAATAGTTATCGTTACGTTTTCTCTCTATGTTACATATTCACTGATGCATATCTCGATACGTAGAGTAGATGTCTTATTTGATGATCTAAATCGAAGAAGAGCGAAATCAGACATGTATTCTATAACAACAAATGACTTTTAGACAATTTTGACGATAAAAAATTAAAAGAACGCTCAAGAACTAACACGGTTCAAGATAAAATCAAAATGAATATTTTTATTGTATGCAAAACTAAATGGGAAAGAAAAAACTAACTAAAGAATTAGTAAAATGTTCTTATCGTCGATATTAAACATAGATATTAACGGTAAACGATATCATGATAGTTTATCGAATGGTTTCTCCAGTTGAGAATCTATAGGTTAAAGACGTTTGTTTTTCAATCTATCAAATGCAAAAATGTGTGATGTTTCAAAAATTAATTATCATTTATCATAGCAAAGTGATAGGCTACGTGTATTAGTTCGCTTCAATTTCATAATGAAAAATCATCGAACTATAAAATCTACATTATATGATACTCGTGTATCAGTGTAATTCATTATAGTAAAAATATTGATATTCTTTTTTTACACAATAATGAGCTCAATATTGAATTGTGTATTTGAAATTGAATTGGATATTGCCAACAAGACAACTGATTCTTATTATTTATTATTGGTTTGATGATAGGGATTATTTCGAGTTATTTTTTTCTTTTGTAAAATTTTCACAATTCCATGGCAGTTATTTTATAGACAAATTTCAATCAAGTCAATTCAAATTTGTCGATGATTGCATATTCTATATAGAAGAAGAAGAAGAACAACGACAACAACACTGTAAATTCATTTCTTTATCATTACTTGTATTCTATACTATTTCCCTCGATCGATGTTTTTAAGTTCAGTAAGAAAGAGAGAGAGAGAGAGAGAAAAAGATTAGAAAAACGTATGGATAGAATACAGTATAAGTGGTGTGATTATTTCACCTAATAGCACTATCATATTGTCGTTCACTTCTTAAATACAGATTCATTTCGATATATACTGATATATATATATATATAAGTATCGCTCATAGTGATTCTTTACTATTCATTTGTTCCTCTCAGACATAAAAGTTAATAGTAAGACTAATTGTATCTATTAAGAATCCGTCGATAATGACTTGGGTAAGTTGGGATGCTTGTTTTAAGTTCATTTCTGTGTTCCACTTATATCTTCTGAAATTATTTTCATTTAAATAGATTTCATGGATATGCTATTTATTGGTTCTGATGAGGTCAACTAATGGCCGGTCCGGTAAATACAACAAATTTTATTATGACTTATTTAAAGACAAATCGTTTTTTTAAACTAGTATATGATTATTATACTCCTATACCAATTAATCAAAATCCAAACTTAATCGGCTTACATGAAGTTGTTATGCAACGAAAACCTTACGTGGCTGAATATCCAATGGATAACTACGTACAAATACCAAATGACTTCAGACAGCCATTACAAAAACAGCCGTATATATCAACTAGGTAAACAGACACAAGCGATTTTACTTATTCATTGTTTAGGATGCATTCTTTTTCTTTAGTTGGACACCAAACTTTCATCAAGATCCTTCGAAAGTTCTATCAGGTCATGGGTAAGTTCTAGAAATGATTTTTCTTTAAAGATACAATTGTCAAATATGTACTTAAGATCACCGAATTTTTGCTTTTCTTCTCTGTAATGTCAAGTAGTTAATTGGAGTTCAGCTAGTCGTTTTAACAATCGATCGAATTTCCTATGTCATCTATTCGAAATCGATCATGATTCTCGTTAGTCAACAAAAGCTAATTTGTTAACCATTTTCATTTTTAAGACGAAAAAATCATGAATTTATACTGTTCTGTCCACCACTTTTTCTCTTAAACAATTTTATCAAACAATCATCATTTTTCAGAAATCATGGCATAAAATGTATAATATTGAAAATTTGATCGACTAGTAAAATTTTATTTGAATGCAAACTAATTCCTTAACGTTCCAGAAAAAGAAAATTTTTTTTTATCGTGTTCTAAATAATGGGTTACTGTTTTCTTCGTTGCTTAGTTTTCAACAACTTCCACAACAACAGGAAACAATTGCTCAAACTATGCCAACTATTGTGACTTCACCATCATCGAATACGCAACAAACAAGCACAACCGCATCTTATGAACTTGTAAATCAACAAAAACAATTCCAACAGAAAGTTCAAGAAAAGCCAATAAAGACAGAATTTGGTTCGATGTCATAATTTATTGAAAATTTTATTTTCATTTATTTATCAACATACGCTTATCTAGATGTTTTCTGTCTTGGTAAAAATCAAGATGATGTTATTCCGTTAAATGATAAACAACGATTTGTTATTTGTCTTGGCAACAGTAAAGGAGTTGAACAAAGCTGTCCACAAGGTCATTTCTATCATCCTCAATCTCGACGATGTGAACCAAGTATGCTATTGTTTTACGCTGGTAATTCTTTTCAATATTAGTTTCTTACCTAGAATTAGAAACAACAGAACATCCATGTGCCAGACAACCGTGTCTTAATGGTGGTTTATGTATTTCAACTGATGTTACATCATATAAATGTCAATGTCCAACAGGTTTAGATGGTACAAATTGTGAATTTGATGTTCAAGCTTGTCGATTTCACAAACCATGTGAACGAATACCCGATAGCCAATGTAAATCGTTTCGTTTGGGAGCTGCACTTCAATATATTTGTATATTACACAATGGTATGGCTTATGGTCTTGATGCTAAACATGGTTAGTATTTATTTATTGATTTTTTTCAAAATTCTAATGTTCTAATGAACGATTGTCTTGCTTGTGTTGTTTTTTTTAGCTCAACCGAATCCATGTAAACGTAATAATGGACCACAACCATTAATGATCAGCAATAAAGGTTTCATCATGTGCGACGATCAACAAATGTTCATTGAATCATGTCCAGGTGGTACTATTTGGGATGATCGTCATAAAGCTTGTATTTGGCCAGATATGCTAGACACTCTTACTGATTTGTATACAGATGAATCTGAAGAAAAAACAAGTTTGTTTTTATCTAACAAAACAAGCGAACGCCTATTTGTGTCTTTCTTTTCAGGCACTGATAATCAAAAGGAAAATCCTAATAGTAGTTCAACAACACAAAGCAATCAAATTCACAGTTTAAAGGAAATAAATGTCGACCATAAAGAATCCAGTACATCGGTTAATGCTCAACTTTCGATAGCCGATAAACAACAACAACAACAATCAAGCGATTTCTCAGTACCGCATTCATACACGATTCCTGAAGGAGAAAAGTCACAACAATTTAAATTATTGCAACCACAAGAATCCATGCAATCGTATAAATCAACAGAAAAAATACACAAATCTGAATTAACACCGGAACAACAACTCTCAATGGCTCAACAAGCGGAATCAGAACAATATAAATCATCACATCAAATACAACAGCATCAATTATCTAAACAATATTCACTTGCTCAACAAGAGACAACACAACAACCCGAACAAATGCAACAAATTCCATTAACACCGCACAATTCACATTCTCAGCCGGAAAAACTACAACAAACACCGGAACAAAATCAACAGTATCAATATCTACAGCCATACCAATTTCCACTAACTCATCAAGAAATAATGGGACAATATCAATATCCTCAACAACAATCACTCTCATTCTATGGTCAACAATATTCACTTCCAACATTTCACACTTGGCAACAATAAATGCAACAGCAACAAAACTTTCCTCATACACTCCAATAACAATGACGTTATTAGAAACTAATCAGATCAGAATAGCGAGTTGATTGTTCTTGAAATTAGATTTTTTATACGTTTCGTTTGCTTTTTATTCGTTCATATTTTACAGACAATAGATTCTCGTTTTCAAACACACTATTCATCTTATTTCGATCTTAGTTATCTAATAATTGAAGTTTATTAATAAGATCTTGCTGAGCAGTTAAAACATGACGATATTTCATCAATTGAAAACGATTTCGTTCAAATCGAAGTCGTATCGAATACAAATCTGTACGTAAAGATGCCAATTGACATGTTGTTTTTCGATGTTGCTCATTTGATAAACGTACAGTTTCACGTTCGATATGTGTTGATGGCCAATTAAGTAAATGTTCAATTAATTCGGCACGATAGTATCGTGTTATATCATCTGAATAGGTATTTATCATAGTTGAACGTTGTTGTGATATAATTGTTGATGGATCTAATTCAAGAATAGCATTTATTGTACTTGAACTTAAGCATAATGATGATCGAATAATAAGACAAGACATGTTTTCATGAATTTTCGTTCTTATAGATTGTTTTCGACGAAATAATTTGAATATATTTTCAAGTAGAGGTGTTGATAACAGTTCATGATGAGATTGTTGACGTGCATGAATAAATGGAATCGAAATATTTGTCAAACTATGGGTCGGTGTTGGAATAGGATCAACATGATCAATTTGAATTATTTCACTTGCCGGTGGTGATGTTGGTGTTAACAAAGCGATGTCATTAGTTTTTAATTTATCTTGTCGGAATATTTTAAATGGTGATTTTATTTCGAGAAAATCTTGTTTTCGTTTAGAATATTTTCTATAACTATCCATTGTCATCGTTTTATTAATTGATCGTTGATAATCATGAGATCTTTTATTCGAATAATTTGATTGATGATGTGTAGAAGTGACGCAATCGTTTGATATTGACATCAGTTTGGATGTTGAATATTGTTTGTTATTTGAAGACTAAATATGAAAATCTATAATGAATGAAACCAATATTCTTACTCGTTTTGAATGAATCGAATACATATGAATAGATTTATCTCGCGATGATGATGCTGATAATTGTTCACGTGATGGTTTTTCCCATTGCGATCGATCGGTGACAACATTGTAATAATATATTCGTCCGTTTGAACTTCTATGTTCTTCCCATAAGCAGGGTGATTGTCGACGTTGAATAATTTTCGTTGCTTTCGATTTATGATAATGTTGTCCATGGGATGATGCCGTACGAGATTTATTTCGACGTTGATAGTTTTGAAAATGATAACCTCGTTCAACTTTTCGATGTCTATGTTTAGAGATAATGTTTTTAGCTTGAAATTTTTGCCGATAATGAATAATGGTTGGAGATAATGGAGACGATAGAGAAGGAGACTTATCTCGATTGAATGTTCTTGATACTGATAATAAGGCCATTTGAAAGAGGAAAAGTAGATAATCAATTTCAATCAGCTGATGTATTTTGCATATCTCTATTTAGCAACATAATTAGTCTTTTTCTTTTTCGATAAAAGACTATTAGAATTTTACTGTCGAAGAAAAGCAAAGTTTTTCGAGGGAATTTCCAACTCATTAACCTATTTTCTTTGATAGTTTTCAAATGTCTATTTTTCAATTTGAATCTGCATTGAATAGACATGTACATGTAATTTTAGTAGGATCGTTGTTGCATACTTTGAGAAATTCAACGAAAATACATAATGTATATGCTACAGAAGTTTCGAACAAAACATATTTGTTGTTTGTCTTACAACAAGATTTTCAATTAAAAAACAATGAAGACTCCTTTCTACATGATTGAAGATATCAAAAGTATCGTTTTAAAAATTAGAATAAAAATAAGCTTTTGTCCAACCTAAAGAGAGAAAACTTGATTGGGTGTGGGTTCGTCATTTCATTGATTCAGGTCGATTTCAACTGGTAGAATAAATGATGAAATGAGATCATCAGGAATATCGATCCTATTAGCATTGGTATGCCTTCTTAATGGTTCGAACGGCGACAACAATTCAATAACGAAAGAAATGATGATCTGTTCAAGTGGTCATCTTGAACACACAGATAAGAAGTATATCAACAGTTGATCTATGCTTCATTCAACGAACAACAACATTTTTGCCATGATTTCTCACAGATTGTCAAATGATGACAAAAATCGGGACAGATACAATATAAACGAATTCTCGAAAGAAGTCAAGCATGAAAATGTTGGTGAATCAATGCAAAACGATGGTCTCATTCATACAACGTCAACTGTATCAAATTTGATGTTGACTAAAAGAAATCTTTCTGTTTCTGCATGCGTTTCATCGGTAAACTAAATAATAAACTCACCGATATCATTGCATATCTACTTCGATGATAAAACGTGTTCGTTTAAATACAATTGTGTTTTTTAAACATAGAATTATGAAAAGAATATCATTGATGCATTAATTTCGATTAAAGAAAGAAAGTTTTTCGGAGCTATGATAAACTCTATATTTTGAGTTAGTCAACAAAGAAACATTAGAGAAAAGTTAGACTCGTTTATGAGAGTTTCATTTCTTCCTCAGCATAATTTCAGATAATAGTTCAGTGATGTTTTTCTTTTCAGAAAATTATATTGTAGTAGCCTATAAGTGTCACTAAATATTCAAAAATTTCAATATAACTACTATGTTCAAGTGCTATTATGTAAGCATCTCTGCATAACACAACATAATCTCATGTCTGCCGGAATAAGTTCAACTAGCAAAACGTCTCTAAGATAAACAATCAGGATATATTAGAGAAGTAAATACTGTTATCATACTTATTAAGAAGAAAGAAAAGGCCATTCTTAGACAGCAACGAAGCTTTTCTATGTCAGACTTTACCTACAAGTTGGCTTACAGTACAACAGTAAATCGAACGAATGTGTTTCTCCTACGTTTCGAAAATGAAACATGTAATTCAAAAGCAATGGAACACACATCGTTCTTCTCTATAGCAATTCATAATCGATTGATAATAACAAATTTTCATTACTTTCAAACAATATATGATGGATATTTCTATCGAATCAGAACAAGCGCATAATTGATTTTTACACGAATTCATTACTAATATATTATAAAATAACAGCTTATTGCCATCTTTAATACTTTGTTCATTGATGAATATATCTAAAAAAGTGCTTTCCTGTTCATTTCACTTTTCCATGCTTATAACAAACATAAACCTTAAACATTGTTTGGCAAGAGAGAAAATATTCTAAGAGCTAACTATCTTTTTTTACAAAGTCTATGTATTGAAGAGATAGGGATATCAGATTCGATGTTGAGTTTCATTACTTCTCCAACACGTATTATACTACTGCTATCAATGAACAGTATCGATAATGAATGATTTTCCTTGTGATTGGAACCTAAATAAATTTCATTTAATAGAACGATTTATGAATATTTTGATTTCTCGAGTATTTCACTTTATTTTACAACAAGTATAAACCAAGAAGACAATACAATCTACAAGCGCAAAGCCGGTTTTTCTGTATATTCATATTCTAAGACACGAATCTAAAATACAAGAAAAGAAACAATAGATCAATCGATAAAAATCACAGAAATACTCACTTCTTTGATAAGATTTTGAAAAAAATGATCATATTGAATAAAATCTTGTTGACTTTGTTTAAGTGCTTCTTCCATCTGGTTATCAACACGTGTTAATCTATCCCAATCAATCGATAATATCGACGGATATTTAATTGATAATGTTTCATCTCCATTGATTTCGGTATCCCAACTAAACTTGTCAAATAATTATACTAAACAATTGTAATTACAATAGGCAATTGTTCTCTACCTTCGATTTTCTTCCATCGATAAAATATCATTTGCTAATGGTGGTTCAAGCACAGTCGTATCTTGTGTTCGAATACCAAGTAACTGCTTCAGTGATGTTAATGGTGTTGTTGGAGTTTGAGATGGAATCATAACTAATGGCGTTGGAGGTGACTCGAGTGCAATGTCATTTTGATTATTGATTAAATTTATACGAGCAAATTGTTCGACTGGCCAGGTTAGAATATTTGAACGAAGATCATTTGCTAATGATAAATGCATGATATTCAATGAATGAAAACGTGTTGGAAGATCATTAAGAAGTCGAGCATAATCACGAATCTTTAATTCAAGTCTATGGAAGAATAAAGATTTTGTTTTTTTTGTTATCAAAAAGCTTGTGTTAGATTTACTTTTCTAGTTTATCTAATGGATTTTCTTGAATTATTCTAGTTAAACAATTATCAATGCGATTGAGTTCATTTCGTTTGTCAACTATCTGTTGATGAATACGTGATATTGATCTTTCATCGGATTTTTTCGTTTGTTCACTTTCTGTTTGAATTTTCGTTTTCAATAAACTTAAATGAACTTCAATGGATTTACTCTAAAATATTTTAAATTAGAATTATGATCAAGAATCTCGTGTTTTGTTTTTGAGCTAACTAACAGCAATCATCGCATCTAGAATTGATAGCAATTGTGTTTGTTCCATGGATGATCGACGAGATAAAACTTCACGTTTACCATCTTCAAGTCGACTACGAAGTTTATCACATTCCATGCGAATATTAGCCAAGTGTACAAATCTATTAATACAAGATAAAAGAAAAATATTCAAAACCGCGAATAATCATACTGTTTAGTATAGTTCAAGTTAGCTTTTGTAAGAGCTTCTTCATAAATATCAACGACAGTTGAACTTCGTTCTTGCTCATCTTTTTCTACTGTACTAAAAAGAAATCTAGCAAAGTATTAAATTAAAATTAATTTTCAAAACACCAAACCTAAGTTGATTAATGCGTTGTTGAATAAGTGTATTCATAAGAGAACATAAATCATTCAAATTAATGGATTGCTGAAATTTTCCAGTCAATGAACTATTTGGATTCATTAATTCTTTAACTAATCCTAAAATGAACAATATTTTCTTCCAACTATTACAACAGATAAGTAAATAAATGCCTTGATGATTTGTTCCATTTGTAAATGTTAATAAATTTAATTGCTCTTTAATTTGAGATAGTTTATGAAGATAATTCGCAAGTTGTCGATAAATTTGAAATTGTCTATCCAGAGAAGTAATAAGATTATGTTCATCGTTGATCATTGTTTGAACACGATTTAATTCGTTAAAAATATTTGTTGATTGCTCAGAGCGTGCTGAATAAATTTCACGCAAACGAAGACATATGCGTTGTTCCATTTGACCCTGTTGAATCTGAGCATTTTTATGATGTTCCCATCGATCTGGATAGCGTTCTTTTAGTTCAGCAATACGTATTGTTTCTTTTACTTTTCTAAAATAAAAGAAATTCAAATTTGAATAGTTTTCTTTTTTACGACAAACTTACTTGACATAATCACTTGGATGACAATGTCGAATTATTCTTTGCCATATATCCTGTAAACTTGAATTTGATGTTAGACAATGTAAATTATCTCCATCGATGCTAATATCAGCTGTTCAATGAAATTGGAACAAGACAAACAGTGAAAATTCAAACAACTTACATTGAAATGATTGAAACCAACGAGCCAAAGCATCGGCTGTTGATGCTGAACGATCTTCACCAAGCATTTCTTTTCTTTCTACTCGCGCTTACATTTAAAAACAAGGGTATGAACATATAGACAGAATGAAAATTTGTTAACGCCATCTATTCAATAGATTTTTGATTTAGAATATCATTACTGAAAAAAATGAAGAAAATTTCTTTGTTAATGATTTCTATTATGAATTCATTTTTTCAATGAAAAATTTCCTAACCGATCTTAATGGATATTGCCAATACTAATAGATTGGAAGGAGGTTTTCGCTGGTTAACCATCATCTCATTTATAGTGATGTTTTGTTTTTGTAGTGGAACTCATGCTTATTTGAATACCTGCAATACTATATTCAAGTGATATTAACAAAATACATCGAAAAAAAATATATATGAGTAAATTATCATGCATCTTTTTTTAAACTTCTACAATAATATTTTCGACAAAATCAGAACACTGAATGGATGCTATTTGTTAACGAGAGAGAGAGACAGAGAGAAGGAATCTTATCAAATGACAAGTCACTGAACAGATAAGCCTTACGGAATCAGTAAGTTACTCAATAGACAAGATCATATCGAAAATAGTTCTTACATACGAATTTTTCTTCTTGAATGATGATCATGAGAATCATCATTTTAGACAAAATGCCATCGAGTTAAACTGGTACAAAACTTAAGTTCTTTTTCAGATCGGCTCATCGTCATGGTATACATTTTTCTATTGAACTCTATGATCAAATGTTACTATTGAAAATCAACAGGTGTACCTTGAAAGCTTTTTTCATGTATAATTTCCAGTCGACATTTGAGAGTTTATTTTCTCGAAGGAATCTGGATAAGATCGGCATATTTTGTGAAGTTTTATACAAGATAAAAGGTTCCTGAATGTATGAATGCTCAGCTGTTTGCCTAATCTCAATGAGAACTATATATATATATTGAAATAGGATTCTTTCATAAGAGACTTGTTAACAACAAGGATAATCATTTTATTGAACGCAATTTATCTGTTAGATTTTATTCTGAATAAGTATCAGTCTATTTTTTTTGTATTAAATATTCGTTTTTTAAGAACGATGCTAGGTCGGGGTACATACAATAATGCAGTGCTCCGACTCATTGTTTTGTCATCATCATTCTCACGGAATACACTCAATCGATCTTCAATACATCAATACATTCGTTTTATTTCTTCGACTTTTTCGTATGGACAGCCAACGGTAGCTACCATACCAATATCATCTGCTAAAACTTCAACAATAGTAAAATTATCATAAAAACAGAACAACGGATCCTTCATACATATTCACGTGTTTAGTTTTTCTTGCGTCGTTCACATTCAATATCTTCATCTCGATTATCATCTGTTGTTCAGTTTAAATTGGCTGATATTGGTGAAGGTATACGTGAAGTTGAAGTTATAGAATGGTTTGTTTGATATGAATACAATAAACTAATTATGTGATATACATCAAATATTTACATATGTTCAGGTATGTTCAAGTTGGTGATAATGTCAAACAATACGATAAAATCTGTGAAGTTCAATCAGATAAAGCTAGCGTAACCATTATATCTCGATATGGTGGCACCATTGTTAAACTTCATCATAACGTTAGTGCCACAGCTAAAGTTGGTCAACCACTTGTTGATATTAAACTAGAACATGACATTGATATGTTAACTCGAACGAAAAGTAACCCTATCCATATGAACAAAAACAAAGAAGTAATCTTGGATTCATTTCTTTTATTTTCTGGTTTAGCTGCAACAATAATGTCAGAAGATACATTTGACAATACGACATACAATAAAGATTCATCAGCCAATATTTTAGTTACTCCTGCAATAAGACACATGGCCAAAGAATTACAAGTAGATAAATAATTCGAATGAGTTTGACTTTTCTTTTTCATGTACATTTTTATCATTAGATTTCTTTGAATGATATTCAAGGTACAGGAAAAGATGGAAGAATATTGAAAGAAGATTTAGTTAATTTTAAATCAGCCAAATCAATTATACCGAAAGTTTCAACTAAAAGTTAGATTTTTTATGCTTAACTGAGAAACTGTTCACGTTGTATTTGTAATTCAAATAGGCCCACCTCCATCACCAACAACTGTTAAACAAACATCAGTATCTCGATCATCATTGTTGTCTCCTTCAACAAGTTTTAAAAAGGTGTCGGATCCTTCTCGAACAATACCGTCGACTGACAGAAATGCATCACTCAAAGTAACGGGTAATTCGATGGTTCAAACAACGTCTCAAACTAATGCAGTCACACGTTGTTTTACCTATTGTGATGAATATGATATGACACGATTGGTTGGACTGAGAAAAAAATTAAAAAATCAATTAGATCCGAAACAGAAAATAAAATTGTCATTGATGCCATTTATAATAAAAGCCTGTTCACAAACTTTACTCGATTATCCTAGTCTCAATGCTCATGTTGATTCGAAAAGTGAAACAATGACTTATAAAGTAACATGTGAAAGAAACTAACAGTCAAAATGTTTAACAACTATCAATTTCAGAGTTCACATAATATTGGTTTTGCAATAGATACAAAAGATGGTTTTGTTGTACCAAACATAAAAAATGTTCAACAATTATCAATAGCGCAAATAGCACATGAAATTGATCGTCTTCAACAACTTGCTCGAAGTGGTAACTTGCCAACTGGAGATCTAGCAAGTGGAACACTTTCAATATCAAATATTGGAACTGTAAATTTTTATTTTCTTAAAATTTAGTTTTATATTTTTCTAATTAATTTTTCTTTCGATATAGATCGGTGGAACATATTCTGTACCTATCCCTTTTGTACCTGAAGTGTTTGTTGGTGTATTAGGAAAAATCATCGTAGGTACTTTCTTTACATCTTATTTAAGTAAACAATTTCTATTAATAGCGACAAGTTGCTCTTGATGCTAGCATTCAAAATTCAACTGACGATGAAGAATCTTGTTTATCTCATGTTCGCTCGATAATGTCTGTTAGTTGGTCAGCTAATTATCGTGTTGTCAATGAAGCAACAGTAGCTCGATTTTCGAATCAACTCAAATTTTTAGTAGAAAATCCACTTCGTATTCTCATTACTTAGTAATTTATGTACTGTATTCATTTCGCTTGTGGACCAGTAAACTCTTCTTACTATAAATATATTTTCTTATATTAAAATGTGATAAACACCTTTTGTTTGTTTCTAGATTTAAACAGGAAGGTTTCTAGTTTGAAGGAAGTTCTTAGAAGTGATAAAAATTTCATAGAATCAAGTTGTTCGATTCAAAATTGATTCGCTGAAGGCAAAATAAATATATATTCACATTGCCGTTGATCAATAAGTACATGTTTGAAATGAATACCATAGAATTGTCTATTAATAATTCATTTAACAAAAAGATTTCGAAAAAAACAAATTATAAAAGTATTTTATCAATCATAAAAGTGTCCTAAAATTACATAGCTATTGTTTTGTTGATGTTCGTATCATTGTGTTATGTTACGATAGACAACGTTTGTCAATCAACACAGACGCTCTTTGTTGCTTTAATGTTTATCGAAAATTTCCAATAAATACCTAGTCGTCAATTCGATTGGAATATTGGTTCTAGTCTACTGAATTCGGTAAACTAGTTGAGATGTTTGCGTGTATTTTTCTCTGTTGTGCTTTTCTCTACGATAGGCTTTATTTTGATGTACTCAAAGTCACGGAGTTATTTAGTAGCATAAGAATGATATGTTTCCATTAAGAGTCATCTTAGCGATCTGTCCTCTGAAATCATTCGATAAGCCTTTTAATGTAATTAGCATTCGTATGGACAATATCCAATTGTTACAACGGAGTCATAGTTGGAGAAAATGAATTTGATGTACACTTGAATACATATTTGAATAAGATCTGAATGAATTCTTTGATACATACTCCTGTAGATTAATCTGACTAGGTCACACGATATGAAACTCTATTAATGTTTCTTGTCTGAATAATGACAATAAAATTGCCGAAACGATATACTGAGGAATTACGTATGATCTTAGATACAGAGGTAGCTCCTTGATATTGAATTAAATTAAAACGTATGCGTTGTGTTCAACTAATTTTTCGATTTCGCCTCTATTACAATAGATAAGTATGAATTGTTGAACATGATTCAAGGGGTATCACATCCTTACCAGATATTGTCTAGCGTTCTAAAACTATTGAAGTGTCATCTATTTGAAATGAAGTAACATCGTTTAAAACGTATCCGGCTCAAGTTGGCGATGAAATATTAAAAATATAAAATGATTGATAAATAATTCAGCACAACAACGTTTTGCAAAGACTATGAAATCGGAATAATCCATATCAAACTCATTCCATGTTCAGTCACTTTCTTTCAAACAGGAGTTGAATGATTACACTGTCTTATATTTTAGATTTATTCATAGGTTTTGCTCATTTAAATATCTAGCTTATAATTCATATCATTGCTTTTAACTTAGGGTAAAAAATAGAAAAGAAAAATTTTCCTTGTTTCATTCACATTTATTTGAAACTTTGATAGTTGCCAACGCAAGAAAAAAATGAAAAATAATGCTAGATCCGATGTTGTTTTTATCACTAGAAGTGTATTTATGAAATTTGTTTCAACTGGTTAATGTAGAATGGAAGTAAAAGAGAAGATGATAGGAAGAAATTGCTTAGCTTATCATGCATACGAATAGAAAGAAACAGAATGAAAATAGATGTTGTCAATAAGAAGATTATTAATTTACAGTAAAAAGTATCAACTAGGATCAGTATGTTCACTTTTGCTAAGTTCTCTTGCGAGTAATGCTGAAACTCATTCTTCGACCCTCGCTTTAAGCATTTGCTCTGAGTTTAGAAGTTTCAAGATTTCTTTATTGTTCAATTCGAGTAACAGGATGCCTAGGATTTTTCTGCTTAGTTACGACTAGAGTTGTTTCAAAAGAGAATATAGTTTTTTGCCCGATTTCATGAACATTATTATAAAACGTATTGCAATTTATTGATAATTGTCCACGAAAGTATTTATCTTTCATAATTCTCTGTTCTTTTTTAGTGAAGCTGGTTGCTCTAGTGATATGATCTGTGTTGTGTGTTATCAGGAGTTGACATCAGTTCACTTGAATATCTATTATTAAGCTCGTTTGAGTGAAAGTATGACAGAAAGTGAAGGACGATACTATGAACAGATATTTCATACGAAACAAGAAAGACTCCAAACTTCTAAAAGTAAAAGGTACATCTGTAATCATTGTTTTCTTTATTTAGATAGATAACAAGACATTTTTATTTGTCCAAACTCCATCATTGAGTGTCACATTGAGAGACATAACAAACTGATATAGTTCTAATAGCTGGTTCATTAGAACGTTTTCTGATTCTAAGAAGTTTTGATGAAATTGTTTCCTGTTTAAACTGCCACTAAAACTGTTTATGACTGGTAATCTATCGAGTATTTCTTTTCATTGAAATTCTCTACTAAGTATGTTCATCGGGGTTACAGTATCCCAATCATGATTTACTGAGTCTTGTCGCTTTCAAGATAATTTTAAAGCACAGAGAAATTGCCAATCTGTTGTTTCTGTTCATGAGATAAGACATGAAAGTTCTCTAAGATGACATGAATCTTTTTCGATACATTTGCACGAAATCATGATTATTTAAACAAGGTTCACCATTTCTATTATTATTGATACAATATGTTTTCAAAATTCAACTATCCATGGAATGGAAAATAAGATCTCACGATTCTGCTTTATGTACATCTCAGGTTTCTGATTTTAATGTTAAAAAAATTACAAGCACGTATTACAGAACGCTTAAACTCAATTCGATAAATTTGATCTATCTGCAGCGAGGCTATCGTAATAAGTCGATCGATCACAGTTACTTTTTATGAAGTATGCAACACGATACATTTCATTGCCAGTTTTAGTTTTTACCTAATCATTCATTTTCATTTGATTCTTCAGAAACGATAAACATGTAATTATACTCGTATGAAAAGAAACGATTGGGTTTTAGGTACTCATCCATTGCACGAGTTATGATTTTTGAACATTGTTCTCCAGTGCAACTCAATCATTTTTTATTTGTTAAAATATTGTTTCTCTCAAGAAACTGAACGTTGACGAACATTCTAGCCTATTTGTATCATGCTGTGATGCACTTCATCTCTCCACACTATTTCGAAGAAAACACATTCTCCTGAAAAATTCTTTGTTGAAACAGAAATATACTTTCAACTAAATGATTTTCTAACTTTTTTCAACGTTGAAACTTTGATAGTAACTTACTTAGATCGATTATTGATTGTTGGCTTTTGTACTTCGAGATCTGTACATCGATTGATCAAATTGTATATTTTCTCTTGATTCAGTTTATTTCTACATAGTTGTTTCACCATCCTTTGTGGTAACTTCAATAACACTTTTCAAATTCTTCGATCTTTTAGGTCAAAGTGTGTAAGGTTTTGTGTCCATTGAGCGTGCAACAGTTTCACTAATCCACACAGAAAAGTTTTAAAATGATCTGTTAGTTAGTGTGGTCTTCTAGGCCACGTACACATTTGATATGCGCTGCGGAACAAAGAATATTGACTTTTGTATGTGTGATGGATGTGATGTTTGAAATCTCCACTTGGAATATTTATATGGCCGCATCTACTACATCGAACTAAGAGTTTTTCGAGTAGATTGAGACACACACGATTTGGTACCTCATTCATAAAATCGTAGTCATGTTCGAGTAATGCTACTTCAGTCATTCCAAACAAAATCTGTGGAAAAACAATATTAATTTGGAACTACGATAACAATCTTCATCAAAGACAGGTATATAAATGAACATAGATTTCGACAAAGCGAACAATTCTCGCGAATAACCTAGCTTGACACATTTTCATATTGATGAATGTAATCTGACTGCGTATATTTTAGTTGTAAGCAGTGTTTTAATGTGCGATATTAGACTTTGTTTTCACCAATTTTATTGTATGCACAAGATACGGAGAGTGTTGTCAAAATAAACAATGACACCAATGTATTAGTCATTTGAACTTCTGTTTTTCAACGGTGTATGACATGCGAAAGATTCAATGTCTCTTTACTTTTTCTGAGATATCCATTTTGAGTTTGAATTAACGCTAGACTGCGACTCACATATTGAAATGATTGATCGAGGAATACACTTATAAAATTCGATAACAACTAAAAACCGAGAGGCTGCTTTGCCAGAACGACGATAATCGTCTCTTTCGAACATAAAACACTTTATGGCAGTTGCATATTTATTCATTTCGAATTGATGTTCTATTGTGGGTGTGCATGTGTTTCTGTGGTTATTAATTAAGAGTGCATTAAAACCACATTTATCTCATGAAAGAAAATCTGAATAATGCTGTTCTTCTGAAAGCAGCTTTGAACTTAATGAATCGTATTAAGCGTGAACAATAAAATCATTCGTTAGCTTGATCTTTCAAATAAGGTTGTGAAATTCAATGAACTTGAATTGGTGGTACGAAAGATTCTATGAACAGAAACATTATAATAATCGAACACGTTCGCTTTAAGAAAAATGAATGGACAGACTGTTCAGATAAAATTGATTAAGTATAGTTAAAACAATATCAGACGAATCTTATCCGTTTATGAAAGAGATAAGAGACAACACATTTTCGATCAAGATCCTATTCTAGGCAGTTTTACTATAGAAGAATAAATTACAATCGAATTCTGAAGTTAAGATCGAGTTTTTTTTATTAATAATCAAGAATAAACGAGACATTTGACAAGCACAAAACCATGATAGAGTAGATTGTCTTCATGGTATTACACAAAAACTATTAGCGAATTTCGGGAGACAAGAAATATCAAAGTTGGATTTATCTATTGGTTATACTATCTTCATTTCACCATGTCATCAAGAGAAATGAAATAATGTTTCACAAGTTTCAAAGAATATGTTAAAACAATCGACATTGTAGACAAAAAAAAAGATTTCATTCAATAATCATCAGCTGTAAGTGAGAAAGAAAAAGTTTGAAATGACATTAAGAAACCAGTGTGTGGTGTGCGATAGGGTAAACAGATAGCATTCGTTCTTTGATTTAAAGCAGATTCTTGTTCACAAGAGCATGACGTCGAAATTTATCTTAATTTAGAAATTAAAATGACTTTCAGTAATGAAGAATCTGTATTTTTAATCGATGAAAAACAAACAAGAAAGTAATTTATTAAAAACTTCGTGATCTTGCTTGATGATTATTTACGGTATATGTAACACAGCTAGATTACATACTATAATCAAAGGACATTCAGTGAAATTGGAAAATTGTCGAAAGAGTAGTCGTATAATTAACTGATAGTATTTTTATATTACTTTTGTCTTTCTAAATATGAGGAAAGAGACAACATTTGATTCTTCACTCATCAAGAATACCGTAACAAGCTTTTGATTTTCTTTTGAACAGTAGTTTGTTTTTACTAAAGGTGTACATCTTTGGTGAAGGAAAAGTCTTCAAGTGACACGCATATATTATTCTCATAAAAACATCAATATATTCGGCGGTCTAGAGCAAATTGAAGATATACTAATATGTTTCCCTATGATCCTCGTATGATCGAGATCGTCACAAATGATTGACTAAGTTTCATCATTTGATATGGAACGCATTGAGATTGTTAAACAATTTTCATCGAAATCCAGATTTTTTTCTGGTATTCCTATTGACTCAATGTGAGTCCATTCAAAGTAAATCTATTAATAGCTCAAGAATGTAATCTGTGCTATCCTTCGCATTTTGAACTTATGATAGACAAAAGATAATACCCTACGAAGTTATATAAAACTTATTTCAGAGAAACAAGTTCTAATTCTACATGTTGTAGTATTTTGATACTCGATGTTTACTGCTGACGTTTATATTGTTGAACATATCAAGGATACGAAAGATGCCAATTCTTAATTTATTATACTCATAACTTTCAATATTATGTTATTTCTTTTCTTCCCAAATATATGATGTATCATTTGTGTATAGCAGCTTTAAAAATGTTATTGATTTCGAGTAGAATGATAGTAACTTCTTTGGAATGTTATCGTTGAAATAAATACGAATGTAGCTAATGGTTTGTGTCAATGAAGTTACCTAACATACATATTGAATTATGTACGTATCGAAAGGAGCCATCCGCAACTTATTGGAATATAACAAGTAGAAATTTCAGTTAAAAGAAATCACTGAGTTTTGATCATATACACACCTCGGATTCAACTACAATCAGGCACTATTTTATTTGATAAGATATGAATAGTTTAAAGAAAAGGCAACAAACTATAGTTGAGATAGTGAAAATTATAACTATTTTAAAGAATAAAAGTTATCCACGTACATGAAAATGAATCGATTAAAACATCAGTTAGTTGTCGTTTGGGATTCTCAGTTTTTTTGTCTATAAATACATCGTTGAAATATTTTCGCCTTGCGTCTAGGTATAAATATCCAAAGATTTTACTATTTCGCCGAAGTTCTTTATCATTATAGACATCTTAATTCATAAGTAATAAACAAATGTCTTTGAAATCGTATGAGAAAAAAACCTTCAGAAAGAACTTCGCCATTATTGTAAGTAAATTCAAGCATGTGGAGTTTGATATAGCTTCATGTGCGTGTGTGTCCTCTTATTGGTGTTAGGTTTATTACTAATCGAAATTAAAAATGGGAAAATTGATAGTCTTGATATGTGTTCGTTTCAATTTATAAATATGTCGAAACAACGAATGATTTTATTCATCTATCTTGACAAAAATATAACAATGTCTTCGAGCTTTTGATAATTTGAATGGTGTAGATCTATTTGCTATACAACAACCTACGTTTTACAATTCTCTTTTCTCCGATGAATATAATTAGTAAACATGTTATCAAACATGCAGACTAGATAATAGACAAAAGAGGACTTGATCTCGTGTTTTTTCTTTTTTTTTTGTTAACTTTTATAAAAGAAATGATGAGTTCTACACGTTGGAGTCTAATTTGACGCCGACGAATTAATGTTTTATGATTGATTGTAAGATTGAACTTGATGGTGTACTCTTCAATGATATATATTGAAGATTAATATATGCTATACATAATGTATAGCACCGCGTTACTTAATATATAAATCAAAATGAGTACAGAAAAATTTTAAAAAGAATAGATAAGATATTCAAAAATTAGACACAGGTCGACCTTTCGTTCTATTTATCTTCAAGATATTTTTTTTTGTATATTTAAGTCTTCGTCTTCTTCTTTCGGATTTTGTATACAGTAACTCCAGAAAAAAGTGTTCTAATCTTTCTTCTATGATTAATATAAAAGGATGTATCTAATATTTTTTAGTATAGCAGAATACTTTGACAGTAAAAAGTTCTTTTTTTTATTTTATTTACTAAAAGTAACCCATCAAACTTTTCAGATAGATTCATATAAACAGTAAAAAATGCAAACAATTACTGGCAACAGTAATACTAATCAAGATTTAACTTCAAACAATACGAATTCTTCAACAAGCCCACCACAAGGTATACATGCAAATCGATTTTTGTTTTTGAAAACAAAATTCATTTTGATCTAGGAACACTGAGCAGATCAACATCGATGAGTAGTAGTAGTTCGTCAACAAGATTATGGAAAAGCTTTTTTGGTATACAACAATCTAAGCAGTAAATTTTTCCTATGTTTCTTTTGTTTGAAAATTTTCAAAGTTTATTTGATTTAGAAACTCATCACAAAGCAGTCAGAAATCAGCCACTCCATTAACTGGCACACCAAATCATAATCCAGATACTAGTATTACTTATATTACATCAAGATTAATCGGTATTGATTCACTGATTTCTATGCTGAAAACAGAATGGAATTCATTCGAACACTAATTTCCAACATCTAATATAGCTGAGAGAAAAATCTTGCTCTGAATGTGAAACACTAGTTAAACTCAGTAGTTCATCCGTATTTTTCTCTCAAGTTAATTCAACCAAATTCCATAAAGTTTCGTTTAGACGAAATTAGATTTTGGTATTGGAAGAAACATTCAATGAACAGCTAGACACTGAATAAAAACTCAATTTCAAAGTTGTTTTCTATCTCTTTGACCTAAAAAACGACATACTCAAGTTTATAAAAATATGATAAACAAGTTCGAATGCAAAATCTTAAATAGTTGAACATGATAGAGAAGGTTTGAATTATGTAAATTAAAATTAAAAGATCTGATATGAGCAAGAGCTACTACTTGACGTATTGTATGAGTCTCTCATTCGACTGACTAGAAGATAAAACGATGGGCATGATTTGATCTGAACTTTCTTCATGTATAGCATAACTTTTGTCATTCCTATGATTATCACTAAAATATTTTAGTCATATCGACATCACGTGAAAATCCATCGGATGTAATTTCGCGTCAAACCGCTGAATCAATTCGTGATTTACTTGATAGACAACATTCACAATCATATATGGTTTATTCACTTGAACGGAATTCTTCCGTTGATCAAGTATCTTATCAAAAAAATTTATTTCATGATAAAGTTTGAATTTGCAACCTGCTTGTGTTTGTATGACGAGGAAAAAAGGTTTCGTTTTGTTATTAGTTTGAAAACATTCCATTGTTTGATGAAAATCAACTACCATGTCTCGTTGCTTTATTCTATTTTTGTCAAAAAGTAACATCATATTTAATACAATCCCCATCGAATACAGCCGTAATTTATGGTCATGTAAGTTACTCTGAATCTTATTTACGAAGAAAGTAATGTATTGTTAATAAAGGATGCTAGAAGTCCATTAGCATTTGGCACATGCTTATTATTTGCCTATCATCAAATATTTCAACGAGTCGATCAAATTATTCAATATTATGAATATATTCGAGGTGCATATCCACTAGTAACGATGTCACAAAGAAGGTTCTATTTCATTACATAAAATATGTAGAAAGCCTTTCTTTCCGAATATTTGTTCAGATATATTCAATACATATGTGACTTATCATCTGATATTGCTGAAAGACCACATTTTAAAGAATTAGTTCTGAAAGCAATAAATTTGTCACCAGTACCACTTGTGAATAGACAAAAGTTTGTTGTTTGCTTTTCATTAAGTTACACATTACAATGGATTGTCTTTTATAAATATTATTAGAGGCATTTGTCGTCCATTTGTTGATATATATGATAAGGAAAATAAAAAGATCTTTTCTACATATGAAGATCCAACTAAACTTCGGTTTGAATTTCATGTTTTTTAAAAATTTGATCTACTCATGCCGTTTTGTTTTCACTACAGAGTTTACTCAGCAACTGATAATAGTTTTTCTATTCCAATCAATCGCTCATTCAAAGGTGATCTTACAATTCATATAACTCATGGAACAAGTTGTCAATCACGTAAAACTCATGTACATATACGTTTATCTTTTCATTAGAACATTTATTCAAGACTGGAATTAAATGTTTTTTTCTAGGAAGGCGGAGTTCGTATATGCGAATTGACAATTAATTCAAATTTTAGTACATCAAAACATCCAGACTTATCATATTCAAGATACGAATTAGATGGAATAGATGTCAAGGAAAAATCTCCGATGTTTTTTCGTGTTACACTTGTTATTGCACATTCACAACAACCTATGGTCACAGAACAAGATACATTTTCAAAATTGTTGGACAATACACTAAACAAGCCGTTGGCTTTGTATAAAGATGAAAATGAATTCAGACAGAAACTTAACGATTTGGGTAAATTTATTTGTATTTTTGTTTCAATAATTAATTGAACATTTTATTTGCACTGTAGAAAATTTTTCTAAACGTCAAACAAGTAAGAGTGATATACTTTTCTATTTGATTGATTAAAAAAACTGATAAATCAGGTGAAATCTATGGTAAAAATGAAATTCCATCATCACCCGACTCGAATAATTCCTCACGATCCAGCAGTCTTCAAAATTCGGGTTCATTCTCATCGACTCCTCAATCTCCATCATCATTTGTCAATCCTCGATGTAATCCATTTAAACAACATAAAGAAACAAGATCACAATCAACACTAAGTTTTTCAACACCGTGGATGGCAGAAACACGAAATCAAGAACAAAACTTCACTGACATTCTGTTGAATAATGTAGAAAACTCTTCAATTAGTTCATCGGTGCTTGAAAGATCAATGTCATCTGATAAACAACAAAGTGAATTTAATTCAAGTATAAGTTCGCAAACAAATCTAATGGATGATATTTTTGAAACGGACATATCTACTTTACATACATCGGCATCAAAAGCTTCATTACCACCGCCTCTAATTGCTACAACAATTGTGAAAACAAAAGAAAATGTTCCGAGTAAGAATTTTGTTTTTTGTCGATAGATGTCAGTCATTTGTATTATGGAAAATTTTTGCGTTCTACTCATTCACCATTCTGTTTCTACTTGTTGCAATTCAATATATATAGTTAGCAGACGTACTGTAAATCGTCCCACTTCGGTGGGACATATAATAAAATTGGAACGATACAGAGAAGATTAGCATGGCCCCTGCGCAAGGATGACACGCAAAATCGTGAAGCGTTCCATATTTTTAAAAAATTTTTTTCTTGTATAGACACACCCACACGATCTGATACAACAACTACTCCTAATTACAATGTCAATGTAGTAACAACGAAAACTTCGTCTAATCCTCAACCAACATCAAGTAACTAACTCCGGCAAACTAAAATATTATAATTAAGTATCCTTATGTTCTGTCATCAGATCCAGTGCAATCCAATCCACCTCGGAATCGACAATCACACAGAATCGTACTTGATATTGATGATCCTTTGAAAGATTTGAATGGAATAGGAAATGATAGTAAACCGAGGATCGAACCAGCACGTACAATTGGTGAGACACGAAAGAAAGTTTTACTCAAAGATGTTGATCCGACAGTTCTCAAAGTAACAATCATTTGCAAATACCTTTGTTTTTTCATTCATTAATTAAGTCATTTAGGTGAGAGAATGGACTGAGGACAAAAAAAGAAATCTTCGAGCATTACTGTGTTCTTTATCTAATGTAACATGGCCAGAATGCAAATGGGGTGGATGCCAAATGCATGAATTGCTAGACCCTGAACAAGTGAAAAAAGTCTACCGAAAAGCTGTACTTCACATTCATCCAGATAAAGTAGGCAATGATTTAATACGTTTCAAGGGATTTTACTTTTTTTTCTTAGTTACGTGGTGATCCGAATGAAGCATTGGCAAGACTTATTTTTGTTGAATTAAATGAAGCTTGGTCTCAATTTCAACAGGAGATAGATAAAAAATAATTTATTCTCGGTCCTGACCCGTTGTTCTAAATCGTCTTGAAAATTGAAGCGACATATAGTTATTCTGAATAATCTTTCTTTCTGTTACAATAAAATGTTTCAATTTCAGTTTTGAACAATTAAATTAAAAAGTTTTATTTAATATAAACAAAAGCTCATCTTTCCATGTTTCACATCTAGGATTCATTGCTTTCGTTGATCAATAGCGAACAGATATTGTATGGTTGCATTGAAATCTCACATGTGGCAGTTGTTCATGTAGATGATATGAGGTGATAAATCATCGCTTCAATATAAAAGTTTAATTCAAAAGAATAATGACTTCTAGATTATCGTCGTTTAATTATAATGAAATTTAAATCTTGTACAATTCTTTCGATAACATTACTATTAGATGAGCATTTTTAAAGGCATACTAACGAATTGAGCCATTTTTAATTGTGATCCTATGAACGCATTAGCAATGTTTTGAAGAAACATAATTCGTACAACAAGCATTACGAAACAGAATGAGTATGAGTCATGCTCATTGATAAATGTAATGATGTCATTGAAAAAAAAGATATCTATATTATGCTTGTTTCATTTTCTCAATGCATAATTTAACGTAGTTGAGATGATATCGTGAAAAGTAGTTTTATTTTCTTTGTTTGTCGACTATTTTGTAGTTTATTTTTGGCATTTTATTAGTTCCATGACAAAATTTTCATATAATCTACGAATCTCAAACGGCCTTATTTGATGTCTTTCCGTGCTGCTAAACTTTACACTTTTTCAAACAAGGATCATTATCTTGAACTTCTGCATTTTTTAAACATGGTTTTACATGCTGATGTTTGAGTCGACTGAATTCAGTTTCTGATATTAATCATCATTGACGAAAACATTCGATTTGTGTACGATTACTGTGTTGTTATTCAATTAATTAAGTTTTTCGAACACGAAAATTAGTTACATGACGATTATGTGAATTATAAGAAGAATATTTGAGCGTTCTTCTACTATGGATGAATTGCTAGTTGTGATTTTCATGCAATCGTTTGTATTCTATTTCAAATCTATCAGTATATTGTTGTGCTTGATTAAGTATCGAATATGAGTAGACTATTGAAGACTTCTAATTTGATTGCTATCAAGTTTCGGGATTGTTTCTATGCTAGAAAAGAAGAGAAGCGAATATTTTTCTATTAAAACGAAATATTTTGCCCAAGTTCAACACTGAATAAAAATAAATACGCAGCGTTTGTTTTTTTTCAATTTGTATCAACAATATTAAACGAAAATATAAAACTAACTATGTAAAGGCATTCAACAGGCATTGCTCTCCTTAATTCAAAAGATTATCAAACACCTTTGCATTGTATCACACGATACATGATGGCAAACAATACGAAAACGAAGAGCGACTTGAATTTCACTACTGATCTTTTCTAGGATTTGATCAAATCTTTTATCAAGATTCTTAAATTAATTTTAAATGTTCTAGCAATATGTTGTAGACATAGAATAAATCCATGAAAATCGATTGTACAAGAACCAGGAATATAAATACGTTGATCGACGAGTGAAGATTGTATTTGATAGAAAATACCATTCAATTGAAGACGAATATCAAGTTTATTTAGTTTTGGACATTGAAAAAGACATTGAATAAAAGCTGAACAAGTCATTGCATAATAAAGTTTATCGTCGGATTGCTGACTATGTGCTATGAAATAATCCTGAAGGTGAGATACATCAGTAATATATTCATTTAATAGCAGATTATGTGAGATAGTGGAGCGATCAAGTGCGTTATTATTTAGATCTTGATTATTCATGAGACATATTCTATGTAAAAGCTACGAGAAAACGAAATCATCAACAAAATAATTCTTTCTTTTGCTAAACTCACTTTTTCATACAGATATTCTTTAATGAGATGATTTTCTTTTGCTATTAGATCAATGCGCTTTATGAATTCCATAAAATTCATTGAATGTTTAGTTTTTTTATTTACTTCTGTTATTAAATCATGCGTTTGTTTTAAAATGAAATTTTCGAATGTGGTCTCACTTAATAGATGTTGTTTATTACTTGTTAAAGATAAGAATAGTTGATAAAGTTTTTCGAGAGTTGAATTAGAAGGTGAAGAATTTAATTCATCATCTAAAGTTATATAAGGTTGACTTGAAATGCTCTTAATTGACTTGAATAGATGAGACATTTCTCTAGATAAATCTTCCAATGATCCATGGTTTTTTCTTTGAACGAGAACTCGACGCTTTTCGTTTTCTGGAGGATCCGATGGCTTCATTTTGTAGGATGAAATATTTTTTGTTGAACTGTGCATGACACAAAAGTGACAGAGCGATGTAGAGAAGCGCCAAACAACTGATTTTCAAAAAAAATCTAAGTTTCGATTTTGAAATGAACTTCCTTGTTTATCGTTCTCAAGTTTTACTGAGAATAAGGTTTCGTCATTATAAAACAAAAATGTCAATTCATTTGAAGTTAACAAAAGGAATGATCACTCCGTTTGAAGGTTTGGGAGGATATTTCATTTTTTTTCTTTTCAAAATCGACTGTAAATATGAAAAGTAGAGTGGTTGTCACTATAGATTTATTGACCATTCATTTTTACAATCTAACCTAATGAAATGTGAATTGCTGAGTTTACCTATTGTACTGTTGAGCATGAAGAATCTGTGAAACATCTTATATTCTACTAACATTAAAAGGAAACATTAAGCTCGTTATACAAGCAAGGTAACTTCTTTTCAAATGTTTGCTTATCAAAGAATAGACTCCATGTTTTAACAATATTGTAATTTCATGTGGAAGATCAACTGACTTGTTCTGTTCAAGCATCTGAATATGATACCGCATTCCATAACAGACACAGTGAGTGATGAGAATACTTATTTGATTTTCTTTTCTATTGTGATGCTACTATGTAAAATGTTTATAATTCGGACAACAGAGATGTGAGAATCTACTACCGTTTATGTTCTCTTTCTATTTCAATGACATTTGTTTCATGCCAAAGTAAGAAAACAGAGTAATGACATTGTGTTCTACGTGATAAACAAGTATGCGAAAAATAAAATCAAAACATTTTCTGATTCACTAGTTTTCAGTAGTTGAACTTCTATGTCATACTTACATCAAATTTAGCTTGAACTACTGATATCTATTGATTATATTTTATCGACATATTAGTAGACTAATTATTATTGAATGAATACATGAATTCTAAAAATATCATAAACAAAAGCGCTCTCTTATTGTTAATTTTTTTATCAAACAAATTTTTTTCTTTTACGTCTTGATAGATATTTTTAAAAGCAAATTATATAATGATAGAACCAGTAACGGCATTTATTGGAGTTACTACTATTATAAGTATCATTTCGACCGGCTTTGATTGGTTCAGAAGAATTATTGGTGCAAAAACATCTTTAGCAACCACCTTATCAATGCATCTAGTAACACATCCAACCGTCATTATACATACAACTACAATAACAGAAGATACTGCAAGTATACTTGAACAAAATCATCTATTCTATCAGTAGTTTTCGCATGTTTTTTAATTAACACCATAGGAGCTAAATATAACAGTGTGAAACGAACGAAAGAATCTTTTCAAGAATTAGATACGAACGATCCTACATCTTCTGCTAATTCAAGTTCAATTATTATTAGTTTGACACTCATTATTGTACTTGTGGCAGCCGTTGCTGCTTTTATTTTTTATCGAAAACGAACTAAATCACATGAAAATAGATTCAGTTTTCGACAAAGTGAAAGAGATTTTGAATCATCAAACAGCCCAACAACGTCACGATTAGAACAAAATCCAAGTTTTGTTTAATCAATAGAGAAATGTATTTTAACATTCACGTTTTTTTCTTGTTTATTGCTATCGGAAGTGTCTGTCTCCAAAAGGTGTCACTATTCATCGTCAAATGAAAAAGAATAATTGCTGAGAAAACGTGATTTCAAGAAGATACAATAATATGACATTCGATTGGATAGTTCGGGAAGCAATAAGTCAGTCATTATAGATTGGTTTCAGCTGAATGGAGTGCTAGATGGTAGTTTTGTGTTCGCTTAGATTACCGACCAACACTATGCTTCTTTCTTTTATTCAATAGATAAATAATGCGTGTTAAAGAGTGTATTTGTTTAACAGTATTTATTTGTATCTTTTTTATTATTCTTATTTATATATTTGGTCAAAGTGATAAAACAGTTGTGATGGGTTCAAAATTGTCTTCACCGGATTCATCATCTGTTTCTGATCATGTTGAAAAACTAATTCATCAATATCCAGTTATGGTTTTTTCGAAATCTTATTGTCCGTATTCATCAAAAGCTAAACGTATTCTATCAAAATACAAATTAGATAATAACTATCATGTACTTGAACTTGATCAATTACCATCGAAAGCCGAAGAATATCAGAACGAACTTGGAAAAATTACAGGTGCACGGACTGTACCACGAGTATTTATCAATGGAAAATGTATTGGTGGTGGTGATGATACAATGGCATTGGAAAACCGAGGTGATCTAGAACGATTATTACGAGAAGCTAAGGCGATCGTTGATTGATAAACGAGGTTTTTATTTTTTGTGAACAGATTTAGTCGGGATGTTAATAATCTATAAAAAATCATTGATATTCTATTTCCTAGTATTCGATTTTGAACTTTTTGTTATGTGTTGTTTGTTGTTTATTATATCTATGAGCAGGTGCTTTTTTGTATCTTTGATGTAACGATGAAAGTATGATAGAAAAAACATATTTGCCTGTTTTTATTTGAAGGCACGGTTCGATTGAAAAATATAAATATTGACTTGATCGATATGAGCTTAACTAATTTGATTCTTTCCATCAATCAGTACCGTAATATTCAATAATAAAAATGTCCCTGTCTACTATGATCTGATTTACACCATGCTTGTGTCACAGGGGTCTCAATGAACGGGACAAAAGATAACGATCCAAGGGCTGACAGTCCCAACTCCACCCGGCCGGTGGACCCCACATCTTTTGAAACTTTTCCCAACAGGTATGCCGACTTTCCGTGCTCATAGAAGCAGTTTATTATCATTTAATTTTCTTTTATTTCTTAAATAAAGTTGCAATCAGTTGCATGCAATGAATGCATTCAAAACAACAACTGTAGCAGCAAAATAAATAGGCCATACGAAGACACGTGGTTGTTTTTTGAATAACTTTCAACAAGTACATGAACGAAGTTCGCTGTTTCAACCGTTGGAGAGAGAAGACTCCCGAGCATATATACATTTGAAAATCAATATATTTTAAAGAATGTTCTCTTCAAAATACTCTGAACTTGCAAAAAGTGGCCATTATCCATCGATTTATGCCCACCCGAGTGGGGAAGTCTAGTTACGGCGCTACAAGACGCAGTTTCAATTGTATATGCAATATCTCGAAGAAAAACGGTGCTCTTCAACTGAAATTTTCAGGATATGCTATGAGCCACCAGACATGTTACCGGACGAAATATCACCTCGAATCCCCGAGTTCTAAGTTTTACATGTGGGCTAAAAATTTAGTTGTTTAGTCCTGCTTCTTGGGGAGAAGCTAGAAAAATCTGAAAATTTCAGAGTTTCCATAGTAGGCATTCGTTTACAAGATGAAAAGATTACATTGATGGACATGACAAACTAGAAGGGCAAGCTACCGACTTCTCAAAAAATCTCCTACGCTAATGTTAATTTTCTCTTTATGATCTGACGGATTTACGATCCTCATTGTGCTATTTGCAATGATAAAAACCATGCATTTATATCATGTTCTCGCCAATATTTATTAATATAAATACTCACGTGTCTTCGTTTTTGAAATCGATAATAGTTTTATCGTATCACAATATCTTATAGAAAAAAAAATAGAAAAGTGCAAATAGTATGGATGCCTTTGCAACTTTATAATTAATACTTGACAATAATATCATTAGTAAAACAGAAGTATAAAAATGAAAAGGTACACAGAAGGGATTTTAATGCAAAACAATATATATTACTTTTGCAAATATTCGATTGATCATATTACTATTAAACACTCAGAAAAAAAATTCGAAGAATAAAATATTTTTAAATATTGTTATAGCGACGCAACACATATCAGAACGATGCTAATATGCTAAATGATACCGTGACGTATTGAAGTATATCATGATCGAGAGTATTTAACATATACAAAACCAACATACAGAATATTCAAACTTGAATGCACGAAATCCAATAGCTGTGTTCAGTAGAGTTTGACCAT